>VSDK01002655.1:63607-89334 GCA_009767595.1 Symbiodinium kawagutii | reverse complement strand
GTTTTTGTTGTTTTTGTTGTTGTTGTTGTTGCTGTTGTTGTGGTCGTCGTCGTCGTCGTCGTCGTCGTCGTCGTCGTCGATAATGCTATTTTTGCTTATGCTTATTGCTGCTTATACCTCCATCAGTGCACCCAGTTCACTCAGGACTCTCCCATCTTATGTACACAAGCAATCCCCAGTGTATACTGGAATAGGCTCAAGCCCCTACTCGAATTCTATCAGATTGCAAGATGATATTCTCAAGCGCTACACTGCAAGTTCATCATTTTGCTGCCTACTGTTCTTATTAAGCAGGGTTAGTAGTGGTTCGTAGGGTATTTCACTTGTCACCAGGGTTTTGTTGATGTCTTCCGTTCACTCCAGGCTTTTACACATTGCTGTGCCTGCGGCTTCCGACGCTTGGCCGATTCGATGGCCGTGAGTCAACTCCCGGAGCAACACGGGGCAACACTGGGCGAATATTTCACTGGTGGTACGCAGGTAAGGGGCAGGGGAACTAGATCTTTGTAAAGGAAGAGCTAAAGAATGTATTCCAATGTATTCCATATAAGAAGAGGTCCTTGCTTCAAGTTATTTGCCTTCCTACTCCTTGCTACAATTGACACCCGCTTCAAAGAACCCACCAGATTTCTTGTTTGAAGCGCTCCAAAGACTGCATTTTAAAAAATCACAGTAAAGACTTTGTAAGGGTTGTTTCACTCTTCTATTGCACTGATGTCACTGTACTCTTGCTGAAACAATGGGTATCAGGCTTCATGCCCAATTGGGATGGTACATTGGCACAGTTACAAGCATTGCACATGGAGGTCGATCTATGCTTTGAAAATAGAGACACATCATGCTTCATGCTTCAGCCAAGCATGGGACTAATCTTTGTCAGCTGCTGCGCCGCAACAGCCCGGGTGGGTGCGTCTCGCCATTTTTTGACCATGTAACTAGTTGTGAACGCCCAAAAATACAAAGTCAATCAAAGTTGGAATCTAGTTACTTGTAACTAGTTGTTCATCTCTCTTCATCTCTGTTCTCGTTTTAGCGACAGGGACCACAGGGATTGGATCAGCATGGATGCCAAGGCTACAAGTTGCTGAATGCCACGGTCGCTGGGACAAGCCCGGCAGAGGTTCCTTGGCACCGCTGACGGCTGACGCATGGACTGTGTGCAGCTTGCCCCAGCCAGACCCAACCGGTTGATGCGCGTGATTGGCGTGGAAATCTGCAGGGTGAAATCTGCAACATCTTGGGCAGTTTTGCTTTCCCCTTCTGAATGCCAGGCACAAGAATACGCATGACTTGTTTGACAAGTTGATGATCTCCCCATCGGATTTCTAAGCCTGAGCACTTGTACTGATGAAAGGTGATGTCCATGTTTAGAATGCCACGGCCTTATATACATATCTTCACAAGTTGCCGTATGAACTGGTGGCACACCATGGAGGAAACAGTTGGGATTCTGTGCTGGTTGCATATATCTTGGCGTCAGTGGAATGATGTAATGCTTGGTATGCACTGCGTACAATACGATGATAAAGGTGCACAAAAATGCTTTGCATTACCTTTGGACAGGTTTTCTCCGAAGGTACTCATAGAATCCATCAAACTCTCAGGTAACCCTTTAGGTTGATCCATAAATTGGATCTCCTAAAACCATAGCTGTCGCGATTGTTGTCAGTGTCCAGCCTCCAACTGCTTGTCCCACGCTGCAGTTCTCGTGGCAAAAAGCGCGGCAAGTGGCTTTGAGGCGCTGTGAGGGTTCGTCTTTCAAAGGAACCTGGGAGGTGACCTGGGACACAGGCAACAGACTTGACACGCAAAGATGAAGGGATTGCAGGCAACTTTTTGGACCATTTTGGACCATTTTGGACCTTTACTTTGATCATCTTTGATCCAAAGGTTGGATAGTAGATGATAGTAGGAAAATGCTGCAAAGGCTTGCGGGTCAAAGTGAACGAGAAATTACTATGAATTGGCGCAGATTGGGAGTTGGTCCATCAACAATGTAGGATTTGAATCTGCAAATTTATTGAATATTTTATCATTGATGACATTTATCGATGAAATTTCTGAAGATCTGAATATCCATTGATCATTTTTGATCGTTTGAATTCCATGAAACTTCAGCAGTTGACGCATCCAGGCTCTTGGTGATTTGTGCAGCCTTGGGGCTATGCAGTTTACGGCAGGTCCTGGGCTGGTGGGGGGCCTCAGGAGAAGCCTGTGAGCACTGGTACCCTCCAGGATCCTTGCCCATTGAAAGCCGGCCGCAAGAAAATGTAACCACAACCAGTGCGGTGTGCTTTACCATAGCCTACTTGCGGTAAAAAATGGAAAACACATAGAAACATAACTCTCACACACACACATACACACACACACACATCTTTATTTCTTTCTTTATTCATTCATTTTGTTTCTCATTCTATTTATGGCATATAACATGCATTCCAGCTGCTGGCCGTTCTGATCAGCTTTTTATGGTTCCAAACCCCGAAAATGGCAAGGAGCGATTTCAGGGAGTTCTTTGATCCTATCATCTTACTGCCAACCATAATGTTGAAATGATCCCTGCAGCTGAGGTGATTCAGAGCGGAAAAGAGCCATAGTGACTTAGTGTACGCGAAAGAATTGTTAGTTCCCCTGCTGAAGTGCGTGTTTACAGGATGGTCCAGGGCACCCGAAATTGTGCCACTTATAGGACTAAGATGCACATCCAGCCGTTCACTGAACATAAGTAGCACCGCAGAGCGGAGGATTCGTTTTAGCAGTGAGTGTGGCAACCATACTTCGCCTTGCAAGTACCAGTTTGGAACTACTGAGCAGGTGGCATTTTGCACGCCATCTCAGCTATTTGGGTTGATCATAATTGGGTCGGAGAGACATGGGAGATGTGGGCAAAGGTCTATGAGACTGGCAACATATGGAAACTCGTGATAAGACCATCATCAGTCACGCGGCTTTCGTAACATACCCCAAGCCCATAATCAGGGAACCGGAGGGAAATCATCATCGTCGTCGTCGTCATCATCATCCTGGTGTCAGCCATGAGATTGTCAAGCAATGGAAGCCGGATTGAAAATATCAACTTACCCAACTGGAAATCGCTTCAGCAGCCCAGCGATTGTAGGTGTTTGCTCGTACCCTTATCGGCAGCACTGGCCGCCCTGGGAATCCTTCGGCGCAAAGACGTTTGGCTGCAGCACCGGGGAGTCCCCGCCGGATGGCACCTGGGGTGGACATCCAGGGAGCTATGCATGGGTGACCCTCGTGGGTGGTAGTGGAAGATCAAGCTGTTCACTCCCATCTCACCACAACTAGGGTCTGTTTCACCTTCAAATGCGGTGGTTTATTCTATGTCATATTGCCACTAACCCGGCTGTCACTGCATGCATTGCACAGCTTGGTAGTTCCATTCATACTGCTGGGTGTTGAATCCCTTTCCTTCACGTGAGCTAAGACGGACTGCAGTTCGAACAGCCAGAAGCTGCATGCCCCAACGACAAATTTCATCTCTCCTGGCGCGAACTCAACAGGCACCTTCTTCAATGACTTAATAAGACTTGGGTTGACCAAACCCCATGCCGGGAATCAAGTATTAGAATCATTTCGGATAGGGGCGACTCTTATTTACTAGGCTTGCTAGCATCACGGAATGAGATCAAAGAGATTCGCGTGCGCAATTGGATGGCGTACTGCTCAGAAGTATGTCCATGTTGATCCAAACTGGCACACGGGAAACTCTTGCCTCGGACCTACTGTTTTTGGCATGCGCAACATACCTGTTCAGGAATTCAAGCAACATCAAACAACCAAATCTGCAAAAGTACTTTGGTCACATTTTCGATGTTTTGTTAGTTCTGCTCGTTGATGGCCTTTGTTGCTCAACGCATGTTTTTTTCAATAGTTAGTATCCTGTGTATGTTTGTGTTTAATGTTTTTGTGAGTTGATATTTGATGGATTCTTGCTGCCCATCCAGAACCTTGGTCCAGATATGTCCAGATACCATCCTTATCAGTATCACTTATGACTTATGACATGCTTAAACACATCGCAAAGCGTCAACTGCACAGCTCCGAAGTTGGAGTCAACCTTTCATCAGATTGTGGTAGTACCATTGCTGAATATGAGCTCATCATCAGGGCCAACCAGTTTGTTGGGCTGAATGAAATGTCAGAAAAAAGTCCAGCACAAATTTACTAGTGATGATAACAAATGATAGTTAAGTGTTAGTTATTGCTTATGAACGGTGATTTCTCAATGATTCATGATTAGTAATCTCTATTCATCATAAATGATGGCAATCACTCACTAAATTTAATGATGTATAAAATATTTTCCTATTATTAATCAAATGATGAGTAAACAATCAACCCATGGTACCAATGGGATCTAATCGTTAATTCGCCTATTCATCAACCTAATAATTGACCTACAGACCTACATCATTAACCTATCGATTTGGGTCAATGAATAGGTCGATGGTACCACCTGCTGAGATCATGGCTGAGGCTCGTACAGTGGTGCCACGCCGAGATCTCGCTCGCTTGGCCACTGGGCGATCTGGTGAAGAGCTAGTCAGCTCAGAAGCGAAGATCAATGGTTAACATCTTAATGAATTTCAATAGCTAATATTTAGCTAAACAAATCTGAATGACTCACGGTTCACTGTCACAACCAGCACATAATAATCGCTTTCAGCCATGGTGGATCATAATTCACCTGTGCACCATGGTTGATGTTGATCAATCATGGTAATGGAACATCCCACGGTCAATGAACCACAGGCTTTAAAAATAGGCAGTGGTTCACCATCATTTATCAATTGGGGACCTCCAACGACACATTGATGTTGTATCTTCGTAAATTCTTGCCGTTGGCGACAATCCTCTGGTAGCAATTCTTGCACATTAGACATGATCAAGGGTCAATGATTCAGGGTTGCTGCACAGGGTTGTTTTTGCTGCGGCTCCAACAACAGGGGGATTTCTCTGATGGCCAAAGCATCAGGGATACCTGCACCAAGCAACTGTCACGTTGAATACTGGCCGTTTGCCGGAATGCTCCATGCTATTCAGTATTGCTGTCCAAAGGGCAATAGATTGGATACAAGCAAGTCGTGACACTGGACGTTTGACTGATGGGAACACCATCCACCACTCAAATCTTGACGGGGTCTTGTGACTTCGAATTGCCGCGATGATCATCGTCATCCCTGAAGTGACTCCTCGGTCACCAATGTGTAAAAGGGACACACATGCACACAAGAGCTTTTGACACTGTCTCAGCAATAAGCACCCTTAAAGTCAATCAAATGGCGTATGGCAATGATGCGGCCAGTTTGTACCGTTTGCCTGGAATGCATGGTATGTTGCGGCAGGAAATACATAAAATCGTGGTATCTAGAATTAATTCAAAGAGTCCATGCATGAACGACTCGTATATTTTTTGGGGGGCGAACTTGGCAGTTCAACTTGCAAGTGCTGTAAGGGTTGTCGAAAATGCGGGTCCCAAAGTGGCCATTTTGTCCACTTAACGTAATGTTCCATGAGCCTGGCATTTGATTGTATCTCAACAACCATAACTCATTTTATATCCAGTTAAGATACTGTTCCATGGGCCTGGCTTTTTTTGTATCTGAACAACCATCATTCATTTTATACCCAGTTAACACAATGTTCCATGGGCCTTGCATTTTCTTGTACCTGAACAACCATCATTCATCTTATACCCTGTTAACATAATGTTCCGTGGGCCTGGCATTTTGATGTATCTCAACAACCATCATCCATCCATATCCATCCTATACCCAATTAGCATAATGTTCCATGGTCCTGGCATTTTTTTGCATCTCAACAACCATCATTCATTTTATACCCCGTTAACATACTTTCCATGAACCTGTCTCAGTCTGGGCGAACGGCGCCGACTGACCCTAATGATGCTCATGACCACTGTAATGATTTGCTGCTAAGGCTCACCGCTGGCATATCAGACCAACATGACTTGTGGTTAATGAAAGCCACCTTGGAATAGATGTATTCAAACATATTCCTTTTATGGGAGGTCATGTGACTTATGGCTTTACCGCATTATCATCCAGCTAACTGTTGTGTATATCCGTACTTGAATACGCTGATCTGAGTATGTCCACAAGTAACCATTTCAGCCAAACCATAGGTATGTCATCAAACATCATGCTTAATTCGCCAATGTTTTGGATACAGCACTTTCTTTGCACAACAGAGATGTGCGTGTGTATAAAAACAGTATCTGTATATCTACTCAAAAAATCGTATACATATATGTATATATGTATATACCTGCATCAATAAAACAGACACTGTAGAAGCTGTTGCATTTTCACTTGGGCCCTCATTATCCAAGTGCTTCAATGATTAGAATGATGGGGAGGTGCTTTCAAAGAGAGCCAAGAAAATGAGGATATTGTAACTAGTCCAGTGAGGATCGCTGACCAATGACTTGGGTGTTTCCAGGATATAGAGGAGGCTTCAAAGCACATTTGAGCGTCAATCTTGTGCTCACGGCAAGCAGAGTGACTGCCCAACCCTGTCCAGTCACACTCAGTGATCAATATATTCAGGCTGCTTTGTGATGTCTCGTGTGTAAGTCTGCCCGCATCATTGATGTCTTTGAGCGGGCTTACGAACCATTTTGGGTCCCAAAAGCCTCAAAAAATCATATCCTGGTTCAAGCCATATGCTGAGACATGCTGGACCCGTATTGAAGCATCTTGGACTTTATTTGGGGTACGTTGGAAGAATGTTGAGCCCATGTGAGGCGACCCGCAAAAATGGGATGGTTGAAACATGTTTAAACCACCAAGTTGGGTGCAGAACTTCAACGCGACTCGTCCTTCAGAGGACTGGGAGAGTCGATCCAAGCCTCCGAGAAACGACTGGGAAACAGCTGCCAACAACGTGCAACAACCTGTGGCTGCACCCAACAACTGAACCCCAAAAACATCAAACATCTGTGCAAGAAGTGCAGCCGTAGCCAGAAACACAAAGGCATGTTGCCATGATGTCATCATGTTGGTCTACCGACAACATTCTAAGGATATCTTACTCGTTGTTTTTTTGCGTCACCAACAGCGCTGATGGTCCTACTTCATGAGGTCCACAGTGATACGCACGCATCAGGCCTCACAGTACATGGTGGCACATGCCCCGTCGACAGCAGAAGAGAAGGCCGAGGCTTGGCAGCAGCGTAGGTGGACTCGGGTCAAAACATTGTGCATCACTAGTGAACACTCTCCGGAAATTATTGAAATAGCTTTTGCTGGGACAGTTCTCCAAATGTGGTGATGCTTAATTATGACCCCCGACACGGGAAGGGCCTAGGTGATTTCAAACACAAGAGAGCTTAATGTGGATTTGGTGTGATGCGACCAGCATGTTTAAGGGATGGAAACCAGTTTCACAGTTCCATGGACCGTGCATTTTCAAAAGGTAAACAGAAAAGGCGCTGCCGCTGCGAGAAATCCCTATTGAGATGTTTCCAAGCATTGAGGGTTCAATTCTGATGGAAGGTGCTGTTTGGCCCTGCCATGAGGTCCACATGTCTTGCAAGACAATTTTTCCATGTGTCATAATGTGTCTACCAAAAGCACACATTTCGCATGCCTTCTCGCAGCCAAAATTAGGCAAATCGACACGCTTCAAGGCTCCGATCCTACTCGTTGATCTATGTTGATCACTAAGAAGTGCTACAACTTTGTTGACTAAGAAGCCCAACTGATTCCACCCCCAGGATGTTTTTTGTTTGCAGCACCGCAGGTTGGCCAACATCACTATTGAATGCATCATGACCACAAACCATGCCTCGTTGCGGCAATGGTTCTTTTGCTTCGTGGACTTAGATCAACAACAGGTCAATCAACAATGTTGATTCACAATGCCCGTCCGGAAGGGCCTCTCAAGGGGTTGGATTCCCAAGATTGGAGCTGTTCCTGGGAGACCACTTAAAACTTCTGATTCTGTAGCCTTTCTTTGGAAAGCGAACACAAATTCTCTAAAAGAAATCGCTTCCAAAAAGTCACCCAGAAAGAGTTTTGCATTCATCTCAAACTTGGATGGTTTGCATGTCATCTCTAAGTAATTTTCTCGCAATTCAATCCATATTGACAAGCCAATTGGAGGAAACCAACAATCTGTGGAAGAAAAGCCGGGAGGTTCTCTCGCAGATCTCACCGCCAGGATGATGCGAAGAGCTTCTGTGCCGTTGTGCTATATCCTTTTGAGCCCCGCACCGAACTGTGTCAAGCTGGCAATTTTTTCTCAGCTGCAATTCTTCTAGCAGTGATTTTTGCGTGGACATTTTCTGTGGCAATGATTATGTTGGGGGTTAATTAGTATCAAAAACCTGAAACATTTGCATGTGAGTACATTTGTTAATAGGCAGCAATGGGCCAAGACGTGAGCAGTTTTATTGAGACATTTCATCGCTTTGAGACACCTTGGCAATCGTGGGAAGTTCCCCAGTATGTCGTGTCCAGGAGAGAGGTTTCATCCCTAATAGTGTTGGGGGTCCCGATCCCACTTCTCTTACTCAGCAAATCTTGACTCTTGGGAGGTGCTGTGCAGGTGAAGCGAAGAGTTTTCGTCATGATCAACCATCATGAATCATAAAGCATCAGCCATCATCAAGGATCATTCAGCGTCATTAAGCGTCATGAGCCATCAACCATCATTGATTCCCGTAAAGGTTCCACCATGGCTGATTCATCGATGGTGGGAATCCATGGGAATCCCCCCATGAACCAATCCACAAGATTGCTGGCCCTCAGAGTGATCTTCTAGGGCCCAACCTGGTGCCTTTGGGCCGAAGTCCCCTCAATGGCAGCGCTGAAGCATCCGAAAATGACCATCGTTAGGAGGAAACATGAGGAAAGCATCAGGGGTACAATCCACGACTCAAGCTGTTGCGGTTCCAAGTTCTCTCCCATCGTCACCCACTCGCTTCCGCACTCATGCTGTTGCCCTGAGCGCCAGTTTCGGTGGAACCGAATCGGTTTGTGAGACTTTCCGTCGGGCAAGTTGTGGAGGCTCCATGGGAGACCCCGCTGGCTTTGGGCAAGCGCCGGGATGCTGTGAGTGTACCGGTTCCCTATTGCTCCCTCTTTGTTTTTTTTAGAGATTGGAGAGAAATAGAGAAATAATTAATGATGAATGGATAAATAAGTACAGGCATATATATATATATATATATATATTTATATTTATATGTAAATAAATATATATATATATACACAGGTAAAATCACTTTACAGCATAACTCAACCAATCATGAGACGTCTTTATGAAACAGATCCGAAGCTGGCTGAGTTCTTGGGTGCCATTTCAGAATGGATGCCTGGGTGCATGCTGTCCATGTTTGGAGGACTGTGGCTGGTTGGCGGTTTGAAGCAACACCAACAACAGACCAACTGGTTTAGATGAAAACATTTCACCTGAGATGATGGGTTCAAAGCTTGAGATGATTTTGGGATGGTTAAGATGCTTGGTTGAAAGGTTGAAGTGCCCTTCAGCTGTTCCTACGAACTCCAACTCATAGCGAAGACCCTGCCTGTGAGACTTCGCCGGAATGTTTTACGGAAGGAGGAATCAACGGAGGAATCATTTCTCAAAGCACCGTTGACACTTTTGGTTCGGATTTTTACAGCGGAAGTGGTTGGTAACCACCCTTCAGGAGTTGCATTTTGAAGTGGGCATAAATGGGCCCGATCATTTCTGGATTTCCAGACCACCATTTTCATCTTGAGGTGGAGTTGAAGGTAGTTTGGATGATCAAGGCTTGTCAACAATATCAATTACAGTTGGACATTTCACGGTCAACGGTCAATAATGGTTTGGGTGTTGAGAGAGAGAGAGAGGAGAGGATAGGAGAGGAAAGGAAAGAAAAAAGAAACAAAAGAAAGACAAGAAGAGAAAGATGCAAAGAAAAGAAAGAAAAGAAAGGAACATAAGGAAAAGAAAGACATATATGATAGGAAACGCACGAGACAAAAAATACGAAAGAATAAGGGACAAGAATCGAAAGAAAGATACCGGGGTCGGCGTCAGGTCACACACGAGTCGCGGAATGGCTGGTACTTTGGGCATCTTTTGAGCGAGCCCAACCACTCTGGCTATCTCCCGAAAAGTCTCTCGACTTGGAATGACTGGTGATTCGGGGTGCGAACATCAGCAGCTTTTCCGTGACACAAGTAGTGGTAGTCCTGAGAAAGTGTGCGGCCTTTGGGTTCAGACATAATGGGTTCTGACAATGTGAAATATGCATTATGACGAATATATACAGGATACGATATATATATATATATGTATGTACATGTTTAGGCATACTGTATAGATACATACATACAAAGATGAAATGCATTAGTTTCAAGCTGCTGGCCATATGCATGAATAGGGTATTGATGTCCATTAGCTGCATTAGCCAATCATGTGTTGCCCTGAAGAATCAAGACCACAATGTTTTGTTTGAATCATCCAGGCAGAAGTTTGGGTGTGCCATCGAATTTGCCGCTCATGCGGCGCATGCAATCCGCAGAATTCTCTGTTTGAACATGGAGACCACCGACTTTGAGATGACATCATGACACCATTTCACGCACCAATCATGTCCTATGGACAGTCCCCATGATGCAGAACCCTGCTATACTTTGCAATCAACTGAGGTCCCTCTGCTTCCCCAGAATGTCAGCTGTGCCACTGAGGCCATGTTGTGTCCTTCTCAGGATTTTGTCAGATGCAGAAGATGTACTACTCGGATCAAGCAGACAAATTTTGAGCTTCTCGCCAACGTCGAGAAATTTCAGCCTTCGCCCGGAGAGCATTGCTCAAAGTTGCATCACCCTACCACAGGGGATCTCCTGCGGGCAAGCCGCAAATTCCGAGGTAGAAAGCTGAAAACGCCTAGCAACTTCATCTTACTTGGGGCACCTTGGGGCCATCTAGGGCCTCAGCTTCAATTTCATCACTGGTCAGTCCATTCGTCGAATGATTTGAGGCTTTCTGCTCTGACACCGCCAGCTGCAGCATGCTCCCCCAACAAAAAGGGAGGAATTCAAATTTTCTGCCGCTGTGCCGAAAGCTTGACCCCGGTGAACTGAGCCATCGATCCAGTTGAGTGATTGTGACTGTGATTATGGACATATACAGATACATGAATGAATACACACAGTGCACACAGTGCACACAAAAAACACATAAATAGACTCAATAGACATACAAACAGACGACAACAACAAAAGAAACAGAAAATAAGACACATTTATATATACGTATGACTTGGATGTGCTTGGAGATATTCATGGAAGGGCAATCAGCATGGGGTGGCACGCAATGCGGCACCAAAATTCTCAGGGCACCAAGTGGTAACCCAGGAGGGGATGAGATCTTACCGGACGCTTCTCCTCTGCCATGGTCAAAACGCCGCTGCTTTTGTGTTTCTGCAAACTGAACCAGCAGTTCTTGCGTAATCAGAATATCATGGTTATTAAATGTTATTAATCTCACCAAAGCTACGGGGAGATCCATATTTGCCACCAAGATTTGCGAACATGAGCTATGGAAAGATGTTGAGAGGTTGTTAATTGTTATGGATCTCACATGAGTTTCTATAAACCATCAATTCACCATCATTCCCAACCACTGTTCATCCTGAGAAACCGTCATCAATCAGCAAATTTGGTTAATCATGGTGAAGGGTTCATGAGCTGCACCAAACCATATTACCCACCGTTAGTTCACAATTTTGGTCGAAGGTTTTGACCATGGTTTCCCCTGGATGGACGCTGGACCGTGCGACGCACGGCCACGCCGACCTTTGAGAACGGCAAGCGTCTTTTGCCACGCGCCAAGGATCTGCGACGTGAAGTGGGTCCACAAGAAGTGGAGGATCAAGAATTGTAAAATTTGCTAAGGTTGAAAGATGTTGAAAGGATGTCATTAGATTTAATAAGGGGTTTTCTCACTCACTCAAATGGAGTTGATGGTTAACATGTTTCATTGATGTTGAAAGAATTGATGTAAGGAAAGAAAATCAGAGTTCAACTTTGGAACCCCCAACAGGTGCCGTTCAGTTTTCCCATGTTTTCCCTTAGCTTGTGGAGCAAAACTTACTCCGCGTCGCCTCATGCCCTTCCGAGAGGGCACCTCTGGCTGCCGATCGACCGGATGCCAGATTTTGGGCGCTGCTCTGCCTAGAAGTCAACAACGAACTAATTATCATTGCATACCTGGTCCAAGGCCATCAACTGTCCTTTGTCATCTCCGGATTGACCGCGAGTTGGCAAGGGAGCAAGACCACAGTGTTCTTTTTGTTGACTCAACAGGAAAAGGGACCCTGCCAAGAGTCGAGAACTTTGCAGTTGAACAAACAATTACTTGAAGCAGCTTGGTTCTCATTTTGGATTTTGAAATTACCCACTGCTTCGTCGGTTGCCCCTAGTTCAGATAGTTCAGTAGTTGCCTCAATCATTAGACACCATCAGTTATCTCTGGCTTTATATGCAGATACATGGAGTGTCTACAATTTGGGCACGTTTTGTTGGCTGGTTGGCTAGCTGGCTGGTTGGTTGGGTGGCCACATTAGTTGGTTCAGTTGCACAGTGAACGACTGCCTTGGACCTCTGGGAGCACCATGCTGCCGTGCGGTGGAGGTCTCCCAATCACCGCCAAGGCGGCGGCTGGGTGCAGTGCGACCTGGCCCAGTGACTCGCGACTCCTGTGGAGCGGAGGGAGCCAGGAAGCTCTGCAACAAGCACGCCCGCACTTGGCAGGTGGAAAGCATGGGTCCCAACATGGAGAAAGGATGAGAAAGGTCAACGTCTGATTGAAACGATTTGATTTTCTCAAAACGGTGGAACACAACTTGGATGTTTGTGTATGTTTGCAACAAGGATGTTACATCTAATCTATGAGAAGCAACAGAGTTTGGGAGCCAAAATTTTGACCCATGAGCAGTGGTCCCAGCGAAACGGCTGCGGGGAAACTACCCCGCCGGGTGAACAGAGTCAGCCACAGGAATCCCAACGAAAAAAGCCCAGTCGATAATGTGGAATCATCGTGTAGACCCAGGTGAAAAGGATGACCCTTCTTCACCCGGCTGGGTTTTGATCACTGCTTAGTCGAGAATGCTCTGAGGGAGAGGGCGAGGCCAGTGGATTTGCTCTGACAGCTACGCATGTAGATCGAACAGGTGAACTTGGTCGCACCTCAATTTGGTTCGCTCCCACACAGCTACGGAAGCCCCTGAAGGATCCTGAAGGGCTGTTTACACAGACGCTGTTAAACACGGCAAGTGTGGCTCCAAGAATGGGGATTCATATGGGGTCATGAAGCTCCACTTTATTTGATTCTGGGAACAAGGAGAACCAATCAGAAGCCAACAATTTCGGGAACCTGCTCCAGTTTGGTTGTGAATTCTGGTGATTTGAGTTGATCTTCCCTAAGCAACAGGAGCATCCACCACTGGTCCTTAAGGGACTCACCCTGGGCGCTTATCATTTGAAGCCTGAAGAAGGTGCTTCGCACGACGTGGCGTGTGCCCCCGTGCACCTGCGAATCTGAAAATCTCGGAGCATTGAGGAGACAAATTGAAATGTGAACAGCTGGCGCTAGCTGGACAGGAAGCATTTTCTTCGTGCTACAGCTTGAGATCCAAGTTCTACAATGGGTCCACTTCAAGGGTGTGACAATGGGATGGCAGGTAGGTAAGTAAGTCAAGATGAGAACTTCTGGATGCTTCTCAAGGGTGAGTTGCTAGGAAACTTGACCACCTTTTGCGGCTCAAAAGCATTAGATTAGTATTATATTCACTGCTCGACTTGAACAATGTCATAATTCACATCCAAAACACACACCGTAGATTACCGTAGTATGTCACGAAAAAATGATGAGCAGTGCTGTGAGATGGCAGTTTCTCATGGAAGACAGCAGCTATACCACGCTGCCGGGGCCAACAACGTTGCGAATCATGGAAGGGATGACACCTCGTTCACGCAAGGCTCGTCCGCTGACACAGGTGGGATGTCTTCGTGCGCGCACAACAAGGGTAGCAAGTTGTGGTTCACAACAATGAGTGCCCCAGTGAAATGATAAACGCACAAGAAACATCATGAAACTAGCTGTTGAACAGCCCTTCAATATGAACAGGTACTCATTTATTCGGGGGTTGCGATAGTCGAGGAACACCCAGCCAACAAAGAAGAAGTGAAGGTATCGACAAAGTTGGTGGCTTCTGAAATAATGAGCTGGACACTTTTGGTGAAATGCCAGTGCTGGATCTGTGTAGGTCATTCGCCATGACTCTCAGCTCGTCACTCTGACTCATGCTAGTATGGGCCACTGCGAATCAACAAGAAACATGTAACTAGTTGTAAACATCCTGACGAAGATGATTCTTTTCATTTTTGGATGTTCACCAGGCCGACAGGATTTGACTCATAGCCATATCACAATCCTGAATTCTGAATTGATCTGTGTTAAGCCTTTTCTTGTTGGTGGTTCTATGGGGTCGCAAAGTTACCTGGTCTAGACGCGTCAAATCACTACCCACTATGACACTATGAAAATATAGCATGAAGAAAGCATGGGCATTGTCACGGATTTTCATTGCTTACGGCGGACAGAGGTTTTCACCGTACACATCATGTTATCTGATTCTGCTACAAAGGATGGACTTAGGGTTGACCTTGAGGAGCAGTTCTTCCTTTGGCAAAGACATGTTCAACATGTTCACAGGGAATCATCTAGAAATCAGTGATTTTGCTTGTGATGGCACGTGAGGGCCGTGAGAATCCGTGAGAATCCGTGAGAATCCGTGAGCATCCGTGAGCATCCGTGAGAATCCATATATCTTGGGATTTCATTGCAGGTGAATGACGACTTCAAGACTCCAGGCGCTGGGGGGTTCACTGGGGCCAGGCCATCGAACTTTTGAAGCCGTGGAAGTGCCATGTGCAGACCAGAAAATTGGCCTGGGACCAGTTTATCAGGCAGCTAAGGTGACCATTCTTAGTGGCCATGGACCAATCTTAGTGGCTTATTAAGCAGCTTATTAACCAGCCACTAGGCTGTTAGCCTCCAGCCAGCTGTTTGTAATTCCAGCTCATCAACCGGTTTGTTGGAGCTAGTATTGACCATTCTTATTAGCTCACATTGACCAGCTGACCAGCTTGTTGATCAGTTCGCACATGCTCACATTAAGCAGCTTGCTGACCGGTTACATGAACCACATTTCACCGCTGCATCTCCCTACAGATGCTTCAGGACGTGGGGAGCGCTGCACAGAGCAGGCTGTGGGAAGCCGCTGGATGTTGCCCCATAGGCAACGCCCAAAATTAATGTCCATTTGCTAATTATTTTTGGGGGTTCAGCACAATCAAATTTATTGATTTTGACAAATTTGTAAGTGATCAATGACAACACCCAATTTCGGAAGTTGGTGGATTTTGCAAGAGTCGATGGTTTCCCAATCATTGTCCTAAATTTCATGGTGGGAGGGCTATCCACAAGTCAGGAATCCAATTTACCTAGTTTTCCAAGCGCCAAGACTAGGAACAATGTTTGAGGGCTTGCTTGAACCCACTTGCATACAGTCATAATTATAGTATAGAAAGGAATCTTTGCACGTAAGATGAGATGAGCTCGCACAGGCATGCACAGGCCATGTGAGTGCTGAGATGCTATGCCCCTCATCCCGCAAACCTAAGTAAGAAAGCATAGTAGATGCTTTACTTGTGACATCTTCATACATTTTGCCAAGGCAGTTCATGCACATCTGTGTTTAACAGCACTGTTGCATACACTCTCCGTCTTTCTCTCCCTGCAGCATACATTCATATACAGTAATATATACGTAGCATGTAGATATATAGTATATATATAGGTCGTGAGTAGAAAACAAACATGTGTGTTTGCAAGTGAACAGACATGCACACATACATCATCACATTGCACTTCAGTACATCAGATCACATTACATTACAGTACATCAATGCATACATTACGTAGATACGTACACATTTAGACCTCATAGAGCACAACCTTAGCGACCTCATCATGGGCACGTGGATTTGCAGCTGGAAGTCTAATTGAGATAAAAAAACATGGTGCTATTTACATACGGTACATGCATGCATGCATACATTCATACATACATTCATACATACATACATACGTACATACGTACATACGTACATACCCACACACATACACACATACACACACACATACTCACATACACACATACACACATACACACATACCACATACACACATACACACATACACACATACACACATACACCCATACACACAGACACACACACACACACACATACATACAGACAGACACACAGACAGACAGACAGACAGACAGACAGACAGACAGACAGACAGACAGACAGACAGACAGACAGACAGACAGACAGACAGACAGACAGACAGACAGACAGACAGACAGACAGACAGACAGACAGACAGACAGACAGACAGACAGACAGACAGACAGACAGACAGACAGACAGACAGACAGACCATACATTCATTCATACATTCATTCATTCATACATTCATTCATACATTCATTCATTCATACATTCATTCATACATTCATTCATTCATACATTCATACATCCATACATTCATACATTCATACATTCATACGTTCATACATTCATACATTCATACATCCATGCATACATACATACATACATACATACATACATACATACATACATACATACATACATACATACATACATACGTACATACATACCTGTATACCGGTGTAAATAGACATATATATATAGGCCTATATTTATATAGACCTATATATATATATATATATGTTTCATACAGATGTGGATTGAGAAATTTCAGGCCCCTTTTCCAGTGCACACACAGTATTCACAATACATAGAGGGTGCACATAGCTAAAATGTTGCCATGAAACTATTGCTCACAGTATCTACAAGGAAAGCAGTTCATAGACCAGAGATGCAGACAGTTTGCTCAAATGATGATTTGGATCTTCTGCGAACAGTACCCAGTGCATGACAAGTCAGAAAGGGCAATCCTTCGTTTGTTGCTTTTCGAAGTTTGCAATGTACCATCAATGGTTGCTTGCGCAAGATCATTGATGAGACAGTGCTCCGAGTGATTCACTTGACAATACAGTGGAGCAAGCATGTCGTGTGATTGTATGGTTCAAACTGTGGCAGTTTCAGCCAGGATGTATGAATCACGCCTATAAACCTGGATCTACGCATATTATGCTTCATGCTAGATGATGCATATTTGCGTATGTAGCTGCCTGCGTATGAGCCATATTCCCAAACCGGCACCTGCCTTGCCAACCACAAATGATCTCCAACCACTATACAACAATAACGAGGTTGAAGTACCAGTTTACTCAACCATTGTAGTAACTAGTAATTACAACAACCACTATAGTTACTAAGTTACTAACATCTAACCATGTATCCAACCTTATTCAACCACCATATTACAAGTACTCAGCCATGTCTTGTCCACTCTTGAATACTGGTGCAAGCTCCTGAGGGGGACAGGCCCGGGGGCAGGCAACACCTCAATGGAGGCAACGAACTCAGAGCTGTGGTTGACATTCACGGGATATGCTGAGGTCAATCAGTTTTAACGGTGATAAATTAAATGGGTGTTTCTCAAAATAGGGAACCCCCAAGTTATGGTTGGTTTATTGCTATAAATGGCTTAAAAAGGATGATTTGGGGGTACCCTTATTTTGAGACACCACCGAATGGCCGTTTCTTAAAGTAGAGAACCCCAAAAATGGTTTGTTTATCAATGAACAATGGTTGATATGGGATGATTTCGGGGTACCCCTATTTTGAGAAACCGCCAAATAGGCAACTCAGAAAGAAATGATAAACTTGAAAAACTCGTGAATCAGCTGGTTGATATGAACCAGTTCTCGCTAATAGCAACCATTGCTTAATAGTTGAATAAGCACACTTAAGCCGTGTTTTTTCGAGTGGTTGGTTCTTCGGAGGCCCCTTTGCCACTGTTCCTCCGTGGATAAGTTGATGGTTGGATCATTTCGAACCATCAAGAGTTAGTAAGCCAGCCATTGATCAATGGTTCAAAGTAATGGGTCAAGTGTTCAGTAAAAGTGCTTAATCATTGCTGCTTCAGTGATAGTTGTGGGAAACCAATCAGGGCCGCCATTTGGGGCTGGATTTTTTATACCTAGCAAGAGTCCAATGATCATGCCGGGGCCGCAGGCCATGTTGCTCACGGTGGGACTTGTTTATTTCCATAGTGGTTGCAAGAGGCCATAATAGATTCCCCGGAAAGATGCAGCCACGGACTGTCAGATAAACCCGTAAGTTATGAACAAAGATAGGGGTATAAGTAGTGCAAGACTGGGAACACAATCAGCAATGATTAGGAGTTTCTACAATCATAATCATTGATATCATTGACTTGGACCGAGCAATTGGCCAGCCGGTACAGATAGGATAGCCTGAAGTCCGGTGTGGCTTGATGGGCTTTGTCTGAGAGGCAGCCAACTTCAGCGCAACTCATTGGGTCTGGCTCGAACGTAGACCATCCAGTATCAGCCACGCAGTGACATGCTTGAGCAGTGGCCACGTGTGTACATATTGGATATGATGTACGTACTTCCATGTTGTTACCATAACCGATTGTTGGAACCAGAGCTTTGTCGCATTGACATAGAGTCTGCCCTAGTGCATCTGCAAGTTAGATGGTGCCTTTGCGGCCAGCTGTTCAATGCTTGTGAGTGCGTTGGCTGAGTATCGACGTAGTTGGTGAAGGTCATGTCATGGCTGAATTCAAGCTTTTGGGTGCTTGGGCTTGGGTGCCCAAGCTACTTCGCGGTGGGCCAAAGGCCAAGAGTCCTGGTGAGCAGAAGATGTTCGCATCCCAAGTTTGGTCCCTTTTGCTGCCCAAACCCTGATTTCCTCGGTGGTTTCAAGTACTTTGACACGCTAACCGCTAACCTCTGACCCATGGAGAACGAATGCTGAGAGAAGAGTTCGACCCATGAGCTGAGCCATGGCGACGGAGGATTACTATGTTCAGGCCTATGAGGATCCCAGGGGCCATGGGTTCTGAAGATCCTGAGTTGGGTGGTTGGGGTCCCCTGGTTGCAGGGATTGGATGTCTTCAGCATTGTCCCATCATGGCTTGTCCCATCCCATGCATCGACTTGTGGGATGAGAGCCAAAACCCACCTGGTTGATCGTCTCAACACGCCGCTGTCTATCTATCTGTCTGTCTGTCTGTCTGTCTGTCTGTCCGTCTATCCATCTATCTATCTACCTACCAATCTCTGTATCTATCGATCGATCGATCTATCTACCTATCTATCTATCGATCGATCTATCTATCTATCTATCTATCTATCTATCTATCTATCTATCTATCTATCTATCTATGTATCTGTGTATCTGTATATCTGTGTATCTATGTATCTATGTATCTATGTATCTATGTATCTATGTATCTATGTATCTATGTATCTGTGTATCTATGTATCTATGTATCTATGTATCTATGTATCTATGTATCTATGTATCTGTGTATCTATGTATCTATGTATCTATGTATCTATGTATCTGTGTATCTATGTATCTATGTATCTATGTATCTATGTATCTATGTATCTATGTATCTATGTATCTATGTATCTATGTATCTATGTATCTATGTATCTATGTATCTATGTATCTATGTATCTATGTATCTATGTGTCTATCTGTCTGTCTGTCTGTCTGTCTGTCTGTCTGTCTGTCTGTCTGTCTGTCTGTCTGTCTGTCTGTCTGTCTGTCTGTCTGTCTGTCTGTCTGTCTGCAAAGATCATTACTCTTGCCAACGCGAACTCTAGAGGCACAAGTGCTGATCAGCACCCGTTGATAGCAACAAGAACAGCCCAGGGAATGATTAATGGGATTCACCTGCATTAGCCATCAACAGGACTGAACCAATCCACAAGCGTGGCAAGTCGAAAGTGCCCAATTGCCTTTTGAAAGCCAAGCCAGTAAAGATTTCTCAATTACGTGCAAAAGATGGATGTTGTACCAAAAAGGCAAGGGCTACCTCAGCTGCCATTGGTTCCCAATGAAAGCACGACTGGGATTCTTTGGATTACCTCATCACTCTCTTTCTTTGTTTTTTTACATATTCTTGCTGAATCTATCATGAGTCATGAGAGATAAATAGCAACACAAATATATATATATATATATATATGTGCCATATGTATTTATTTATGTATTACATGTGCATATACATAATGTGATCATAGTCTATCCTAGCGTATCTATCTACTCTTTTATATACGCGCATGATCACATACAAAGTTCCCGGAATTCGTTTCCACGGCCAGTGCTCACTTACAAATAGTTTGCTTCTCTTCCTACGTTCGGGCCAGCAACCTGCTATCCGACCATCCCCTCTTCAGTGACGAACAGCAGCCAACCATGTTGGTTGGTTTACAGTATTGAGCATGATCATCACTGCCACTATTGTGAACCATGATTCACCACCACCAACCATAACCATTCTCAGTTGGCAGTGCCATGTACCAGTAATAGCTGGAATCTCCAGTCACCGCCATGGACCATTGGCACCTGAGATCAGCTCGAGGACTTCCGCTCAATGGGCTTGGAGGGTGCAGCCACTCAGGTGCCAACATGGCAGCCCCTAGGGAGATGTGACCCGTGGCTGGGCCTCTCGGTTCTACGAAGTTTCCAGGCTGAAAAATGCAGGACCGATGTGGAAAGTTCCAGCTGATCTGTCTTTTTCCCAGCCTTGTTTCAACTATTTGGGTCCAGCTAGTAGACTGCAGCTGTTTGACTTCAACACATAGGTTAATTGGGAAGTGCTGGCCTCTCACAGCCGAGCACAAACCTTGGAAAGTTCCTCAGTTCCACAGGCAGCCAAGTGGGAGTGTCGTTTGTGCGTGACGTTTCCTGATTTGCACAGATTGCTGCTGAGTATGCACGACCTACCATAGGTAGTAGATTCCTTGGCCACAGCTGTTTTAAACTCCAGCACTGGACTTGCGTATCAATGGACTCTGAGGTCCGGGCAAGAAAGGCGAAGATAGTAAGCCGGTCAACAAATCTTTAAGAGAAGGTAGTGGGCAACATCCCAAAGAATATTCTAGTACACATATGTACACATAGCATTTATATTCTTATTCAAGATGAACATCTGACCTGTGGTGCCGTCACACTGCACCCCTTGCCATGCCAGCCCAGACTTTGCCAGCATAAACCAGGGGAGACTGTCCAGTCAGATCATTTCAGAATGAAATTGAAGGCTTTTTACTGGCTTGCTTTACCAATATCACTAGAAGGATATGGTTAGCCATTATCAATCATTATCGCTGCTGTCGTGTGGGAAAAAACCTATGATCAACATTAACATTAACTAGCCAAGATGTCCCACTATCATGAAGAGACAGTGCCATTGCTGCTTAACCATTCCAAATTGGGATAGTTGTCACATCAATCCTGTTTCTCGACCCCTATGAACCACATAAATTGGGATGGTCAAAAGCACATCACCAATCGTTGCATAAAGCTTTGGACCAGCACCGCCCGGCCACACTAGGTGCTGCTGCAGGGCTTGAGAGCTACCAACAGCTCCAAGCTGATTGAGTGCCATGGCTCGCAGGGGTCGCGTTGTGATGTCTACAACGGCTGTAGGTTGGTTTTATCATTTGATGCAACAAAGATGTGCATAAAACTTGTGACGTGATGTCATGATCTGATTTAACTCAGATGACAGAATGACATAGCTACAATTGTACAACTATATATAATTAATCATTTTTGATTTGCAACATATTCATGCATTGATTTTATAATTTGATGTAAGTCATTATAATACTTTGGGGTGGCAACTGCCACAACTAGCTTGAATTGAATCGTTAGCATAGAATTACGTATATAAAATACACAGACATATATATATATATATTTGTGTTTACATATACACATACATACTCACTATGTAAACACAATCATAGATAGTCTTTACATGTGTTCACTACGCAATATGCACGTCTATGAACAGATATGCGGCATGCGCATTGAGTTGGAACGTACATCTCACTGCTTGGGGCCCGGTGTAAGCAGCGCATGTGCCTTTCGCAGCGTCGCCGGCAGGGCTACACTGAGGTTGGCAAGAAGAGATGGAGTTGCGCTTCCGGAGGCCAGCGATATGGGGATGGGTCACAAGTGTCACCAACCGCATGGCTAGATTACTGTTTATTAATCTTTTTTATAACAGGGAATATGGGTGAATGACAGCCACATAACACGTGGCTTACATATTTGGCTATGGGTGAATGTGAGCCACGTAACAAATGGCTCGGTGAATATCCCACCACTTGAACCATGTGCAGGGTCATGGCCTTGGGGGCCCTTGACCCACGACCATATTGTTAAACTGGAGAACTGCTTAACTGTTGTTAGACATCAGCTTGTGTTAGGTCTACTAGATACCATAGCATACCTATGTACATGTTACATGTATGTATACTTATGCATATGGGATATGTATTTATGCGATTTTATGTCCGTATATCCGTATATCTCTCTATTGAAAGCTGCGTTTCTAACGGTTGATTCAGACCTTGTCCCCTTGGGAACCGTTTCACCGTGGACGAAGCAGTAGCGCTCAGGTGGGTCAGCAGGGGTACTACCAGAACTCCAACGAGGCAGCCCTGGGGGGCTCCCAAGCGGTCCAGCTGTTCATCTGATGGTTACGGGCTTACGGTAAGACAGGGCATGATTCATGGGAGATCCTCATGGTAAGATGTCAATAAGTCAAGTTCTGGGGGGAAGTCGCAGGCTATGGATGAATGGGGGGTGGTTTACTAATATGGATCTTCCATTCGTGGAGAAGGCCAACTGTTGATTGAAGCCATACTGGTTATGAAGCAATGAGAATAGGGGGTATAGGGGGTAGCACCAAAGCGCTGCCAGTTGATTATGATGTTGGGACCAGTGCAGAAGCAAGGTGGTCATTTTGACGGATATCCAGATATCAAATTCCATCAATTTGCTAATTTTCTTGGGGATAATCGGACACTCCTATCAAAGGTCAAAAGGAACATCCTGATCACCGTCATAAACCCACGGTACATTCAGCATCAGACTCAGCTCCGACACCGTGGGAGGAACTGAGAGGATCCCACTATGCGTCCCGTGCCCTCGGCAACTCACGGCATTCATTGTCATTTTGAAGAACACATTCTTGTGTGGAAAAACGCATCCTGTTTATTCGCCTCAAATTATGATCCAAGAATCCAATGTGCTTCTGTTGATATCTTTTGAACATATTGATCGATGGATGGATAGACAGATGATGGATAGACGTTTGAAGCGCGTTGTGTCTCTTGGCTCGAAGCCTGTTTATTGCAATGAATGAGCAGCCTGGCAGGTGCTCTTTCAACCACCACCGGTCAAGGATGAGCTAGATGCCTGGCATGGAATTTGCAGTTGAAGCGAGAAAGCCAGGCGTTTGAGGACTGTTTGGTACGCTTTTCGAACATGTGAAAATGAGGGATTCACACGTGGTAAGGGGCGAAATTTGGGAGGGCACTGGATCACAAGATTGACCATTTCTGGAAGGAAAGTAAATTGATGAACTTGGGGAAATTGTGATCTGCAGTATCATCACGCTTGACGGAAACCTAGTCACTTGGGCTGTCATCTTAACATTGCGAGCCCAAAGCGGGATGTCCAGGGAAGGGCGTATCCCTGGAACGAGTCATGAAAGGGGCTGTTCCTTTGGTGGGGTCTGCCCTCTCAGGATGGTGATGAACTAATTCGGGCCTTTCAAGAGGCGCAGGAAAGGCATCAAGAATTTGTTGAAGCCGATCCAAAGGCCACCAGGATGCATGGAGTGAGGTAAGGGTTCAACTGAGGAGTCCATGGGTGAGGCCATTTCACTGTACTACCAGGCAAATGCTTGGACGAATGCGACATTTCAACCACACAGATTGGATGGGTTTATCGTGTGTTTTTGTGGCACCCTGGTGTTGAGTCGTGTACGTGCGGGAAGCGTAAGTGGAACTTCAATTTGCAACAGGTCTCGATATGTTGGACACCTTGCCCATTTTGCACAGTTTGGATGACTTGGCATCCAGGGGTGGTTCTCTGCAAAGATAGAATACCTTGTAGAGACAAGGCCCGCACACCTATGTATACAACTCCGCAGACGCTACCTTATGTGCATTTGATAAAGACAAGACACGCTATTTCTATCTAGCTTTGTACATACACCCACATGTATTTATGATTATTCATGTGTCTAACTTTGATATACGATGAATTAGATTAGATTAGATTAGATTGCATCGGATCAAAATGGATAGACTGGCAGGCAGATAGATCGATAGAAGTTCATGTGTTGGTGCATAGCATAGGACGTACTGCGCATCGTACAGCTGCTTGTGCCAACTCCACAAGGCTTGGGCGCAGTGCACTGGGAGCTGGCGAGAGCTGAAACAACAGGAGGAGCAGCTGCGGAGTGCAGCGCGGGAGGCGCGAGGGCGACTGGGCGACTTTCCTGGGGGTGATAGCAATGCGAGAATTGAAATGATTGGAAGGACGAGGTTTATTAGTAGATATTTGACAGATATCTGAGATGAACTCTGACAGATCTCTGATATCTTGTTGGATTTGCCTGGATTTGAGATCCCTTCGGAGATCAAAGATCGAAATGCGATGTGGAGACTGTTTGTTGGCTTCAGACATTTGTTGTTGTATGTGCCTATAAAAACATGCTTTTTTTCTTTTCTCACTCCATCCCAGCTTCGGATGATTATTCTGGAGTTGAAGCCAGGGACCTGCAGAGATTGAGCAAAGGCACATTGGGGGTCCCCATCGTGACGATGCTCCTGCCTTGGTAGGCCTTCTGCCAATGCAAAGAGCTTTTGAATCGGCGGGCTGTGCATATGCGGCCGGAGCTCTTGAGGGCTCCCATCACGTTCCGTGGCGCAAGGGTCTGGACGGGGGGATGCTGTGAAGCTAGCGGGCACCCATCTTGTGGAGATTAGAACCCAGATGTTGGTTGATGTTGGATGATGTTGGATGATGTTGGTTTGTTTTTTTGATTTAAGGTTGCAACTGAAGTCTCCCACATGCTTAGAATCCCGATTAGAGGACCTTGGCTCCGAGAGTTTCTCGCAGACTCGCTACGAAACAATACGCTGAAGGGAACAGTAAAGCACTTTCCAAGGGAATAGGTCAAAGGCGAAAACCGGCCAAAGGCGATGGCAGATGAACATTCGAATTTGTTGGATTCTGTGTTTTGGGAATCTTTGGGATGTGAGAATCTCCATCCCAGGATTCCCAGGATCCAAGGATAGTGAGGGAGGACATTTCGCATTTCCGGATGAAGCGAGGCCCGATGCCTTGCCGGAAACGCACATGGCGCTGAGTCAAGGCGAGAAATCCCAAGGGTTGCTGCTAGCTGCGATGGGTGGCCCTGTTGCGTGTACCACCCAGGTTCCATGGCGTCGGTTTCCCTGAACTAGGGGCTATCAACTTGAATGGTTTGTAGGTACCAACATTTGTGGACAAACCCATAATTGATATACATCATCATCATCATCATCATCATCATCATCATCATCATCATCATCATCATCATCATCATCATCATCATCATCATCATCATCA
>VSDK01002655.1:47968-63494 GCA_009767595.1 Symbiodinium kawagutii | reverse complement strand
TCATCATCCTCATCATCCTCATCATCCTCATCATCCTCATCATCCTCATCATCCTCATCATCCTCATCATCCTCATCATCCTCATCATCCTCATCATCCTCATCATCCTCATCATCCTCATCATCCTCATCATCCTGACAAGCCTTGTTTAGACCTCACCTGCTTCCTTTCAGACATGTGCAGTCATCCATTCAGCCGACCTACCGAGGCGCCTTGGGCTCATGCGAAAATAGAAGTGATTGACCGATCGCTGCACGCATCGGTGTACTAGTGCCAAATCCAGTCAGTTAGAATTCCTTCCGCTCCACTGTGAAATCAGTGGTAGCGGAGCGGTTAGCTCCAGCCGCTCCTCTTACGCCATGTCGGATGATCCTTGGTTGACGAATGCTGGAGATCCTTGGAGTCGGTTTGTGCCTGGCCAGTCAATGGTTGGTCCGGACATTGAGTATGGAAGACCATCACCCCCAAGGAATACTTCAGCGGCGTCAAGCAGTAATGGTCACCACCCTGGCATGATGTATCCTGGACATGCAGTGAACGGTTGTGGATTAAGCCCTTTTGTTCACGGTCCAGTTGGAGCACCGCAGTCTCTGAGTCCTAACGGAATGTCAACTGGAACTAGTCTTCTGGGAAACCCTCAGGGAACTGCAAATCAGCGCCAAACTGGAATCAGTGTTGGCGCCCCTTTGACGAGCCCAATGAACCCAGTGCAGACTCCGCCAGCATCCTCCTTCTTTCAGCAACCTGGACCTTCAAACTCTCAAGGAGTTCAGCAAGGACCATGGGTAGCGAACAGTGTGAGTGGATCAGGCGTGGGTTTGGCCGAAATCAATGCTTCTCGGATAGCTCAACATTTAGATGCAACAGCAGCACCTCAACCCCAAGTACCAGTGAACAGTGCATTTGAACTTTTCGGGAAACCAGCTCACAGTTCTCAACCTGGCCCCATTCCAAGTAGCGGACAGCAAAACGAGATCCTGCTTCGAGCTCTCACAGCTGCATTGAGCGGTGACCGCAAGCCACTTCCAACCTGGAGCGGAGATGTGACGACCTTGAGGCCATGGTTGCGACAGCTGAGCTATTGGGAGTTGGATAACAACATCCCGAAGGCCAAGTGGGGACTCAAACTCCTCCAAAGTTTTGGCGAACATAGTGCACCTCGTAAAATTGCGGAATCCATCGATCTCACCACAGTTTTATCTGAAGCTGGTTATGGTTCGATCTTGTCCGCCATCATGACGAAGTATGGTGCCTATCTTGAAGCCATAGGCCCTGCTGCAATTGATCAATTTTTCTATGGACCTGAGAGAACCAAGTCTGAGAGTTTTAGCACTTTCATTGCCTCTAAAGAGATAGCCTTGCAAGAACTGGAGTCTCAAATAGGCGAACGAGTTCCACCGAAGATTGCTGGTAGGATTTTACTCAGAAGTGCAAACTTGTCAGAAACTCAACGAGAGAATCTAGCCATCAAATACAATGCTCTCCTCTCCTTTGACCAAATTGCCCAAGCTCTCCGACCTCTGGATAGACCAGAAGCTCTCGTCACGAAAGTTTCTAGAAACTATGTTGCTACTAGGGATCCAGAGTACGAAGACAAAGACGAGGAAGAGAACACAGAAGAAGACGATGAAGAGCTTCTTGAAGCAGATGAGCCAGAGACAGACGGCGAGGGCAACTTTGTGTACTTGATGTTTGAGAAGGATAAGGAGTACACTGAAGAGGAGACTCAGTACATCTGGGCGTATAATGCTGCTTACCGTGATGTGAGAAAGGAACTTCAGGCTCGAAAGAAGAGTCGCCATTTCTTCAAGCCAAAAGGACCACCTCGACAAAAGGAGAAGGGCAAAGGAAAAGGAGGTGATCGCAAATCCTTCAATCGACAAAAAGGAAAGGATGGGTCTCGGCATCGGGGTTCTCCAAATGAATTGATGGCCAAGACCCGATGTTTTCGATGTGATGAGTTGGGACACATGAGCCGAGATTGTCCCAGAAGAGAAAAAGAGGGAACTTCCAATTTCTTCATTGCTCAGGGATCCCAAGGCCAAATCAATGCGACCTACATGCTGCAAACCAAGAACATGGAGAAGTGTTTGAGCACCTTTGCAGGAGTTCGAACAGACCATGGCGATGCTGTCGTAGACACTGCAGCAGAAGAAGCAGTCATTGGCTCAGGAGCAATGCAGAGATTACGAAGTGCATTGGAATCTCATGGGCTTCAACCATGTCCAGCTCAGGGTGCCACAGTTGCCTGCGCCGGGATTGGAGGATCCGCAAAGATCAACAACATATGGGACATCCCCATTGGAGTTGCTCGAACCAATGGATTGATTCGGGTCACCGAGATCGAAGACTCGGGCAACTTTGAGACACCATTCCTCCTTCCAATCAGTTACCAAGAGTTGGTGGGGGCTGTGATCAACCTAGATGCTGGCACTTTTCGGTTGCGCAACGGGAAGAAAACGACCATGAAGCGCACGCCCTCTGGACACAGAGCCATTTCAGTCGTTGACTTTGGTGGAAAATGGGAGATTCCAATAGCTTTGCGAGAAGATCTTTCTTTAGGTGACACGAATCCTTTTGCCCTGTCTTTGCCATCGACTCCTTCTCCTACATGTCCTCATGTTCAACAACGTTCTGGGATTGCAGTTTGGTTGAAGAAAGGTAGTAAGCAGCAGTATTTGGGTTGGTGTCCAGGTCCACGTACTACTCTAGTTTCCCCTCACGAATTCATGACAGCAGCCGATGTGAAGTCACTGAGTCCATCACGTACAACTTTTGCACATTTTATGGACGCACCTTCTATGCACATACAAGATTTATGGGCCACTTCTCAGCATCGTCAACTTCCTTTTTGGGTTGGTGAAGTACATTTCGAGATTTTGCCCTCTTCGTCTTCGCAGGCGACGGGCTCTTTTGCCGATGCTGGAGTGGCTGCCTCTGCGAACTTTCAGGTGCGCCGCCCTAGTGAGCTGCCAGAACGGGAGGTGCAAGTGTTTGACATGACCAAGACACCTGTTTTGCCATCACATTCGCCATCACATTCTACAACATGCAAACCTTGTGAAGCAGTTTCGCAATTGAGTGGATCACATTCTCATGTTCAAACTCACCATTCCGATGGAGCATGCGTACATGTTCAGCAAGTTCATGGTCAGTCATGTGGAGCACGGTCACATAACCTTGAGCCTCATGATTCTCCTGAACGACATGAACCTGTTCCCTCAGTTTTTTCACGTGGACCCTTTTCAGCATTTGGAGCACAACGACATGCCCCCTCTCAGCCTTTCTTTGCTCAACAGTCCTCTCGAAGCAGCATCTCTTGGCGTGTGGAGCATGCCACCAAAGCAATGCAAGCCTCCCAAGTTGAGCGAAGCCCAGCATGTGGGATTCTGGCAGCGGGTAACGCTGATGCTGTTGATGATGATGGCCAACACCCAACAGCAGCTGGCCTTGGACTACTTGATGGGCCGCCGATCCATCCAGGAAGAAGAAGTTGTGGAAGAGAAGCCACCCGACAAGACCAAGCCCAAGAAGACCAAGAATCACATGCCCATTCGTCGTGGAATAGGGCCACCACTGCCACGATCAACCGCTTGCAAGGTATGGTCAAAAGAACCTTTGGATTGTGTCCATCCCGAAGACCACCTGCGTCAGAGGAGCAGCAAGGGTCATTACTGGTGGACCTGTCTAATGTGTGGCTCTCGATGGGTACGACTCGAATGCGAGGCCGACTTCCAAGAGAATCAGAACAGTGGCAGCAAACCCCGAGGATCTATGAGCGAGCCCGTGGTGGTGTCAACAAGTTCCTCAGTTGCGTATCCCAAGCAACTGCCGCCTCCACGTTCTCGACCAGATTTGCCAACACTGAATCTGATCGAAAGACAGTCCGAAGACAGTGCCATGCCAATGCCGAGTGTGAAGGGCATTCGACAACGGATCCAAGAACAAGCTCAGGGAACAACTTCTTTGTTCCAAACTCGACCACCCTGGCCTCTTCGAATGCAGGACGAGAATGGGAATCTTCGACAACCCCATCTCTCCATGGAGCCCAGGGCCGAGAGCAGCCACAAGAGGGAAGGATCGATGACACCTCGCCGAGGTCGACCAGAAGGGAAAGTGAGGGAAGCTCAACCAAGATCCCGTCAGAAGACACCAACGACGGAACAGCGAACCGAGATCTTGGAGCTGGTCAGCAGCGATGGCGAGGATGGGGGCTTCAAGGTCAAGAGCCCAGATTCGGTAATGAGCTTCCGAAAGTGAAGAAGCAGCGGCCTGGAAATGGCCTTCCGATGGCGACCATCACCACCGCCATCCTTTTCACCATGTTTCACACGGATCAGCTGAGTTTCCTTGGTGTACCCGATCAGGAAGCAGCACCATATCAGGTAGACCAAGATGGAATTCAGAAGATACCCTTTTTGCTAACGTCAAGCAGTTTGGAACTTGGACAGACGGACTTTGATGGAGTTCCAAACCTTTTGCCAAAGGAAGACAAAGCCATTTTGGCTTCTTCCCTCCGAGGATTCAAGGAGCATTTCATGGAGGTGTATTCTCCACCACGCATAGTTCCAGCCATTCAGAAACATGGAATGAAAGCAACGTTATCAATGGACCTCTCAACAGGTTGGGATTTCCGCAAGAAAGAACAGAGGGACAAAGCATGGCGAGAAATTCTTCAACGAAAGCCTGCGGTCATATTTCTATCCCCGCCATGTACAACTATGTCACCCCTCAGGTTTCTAAGCAATTTTAAACGGTCAAGTCAAGTGGTGGAGGAGGAGGAACAAGAAGGGGATCAACACATGACATTCTCCATGAAAATAGCCAAGCATCAAGTTTACGAAGGGCGCGGATTTGTGTTTGAGCATCCATGGCCATCCCTAAGTTGGAAAAAGCCTTGCGTCCAAGAAGTACTTGATTTGCCAGAAGTTTATGTCATCAAAGCCGACATGTGTATGTTTGGACTTCGCATTGTCAAAGGTCCAGAGAAAGGACAGCTAGCAAGAAAAGCTTCTGGACTGATGTCAAACATTCAGGAGATGAGAGAACATGTGGAACATCAATGCAACAAACAACACAAACACGGCAAATTGTTGGGAGGAACAGCGAAGTATGCAGCTCAATACACCCCAAAATTTGTTGAAGCTGTCATCAAAGGAGTGAAGGAAGCTTTGGGATACAAAGGACAAAAGGGAACCATGCCCAACAACGAACCAGGGCTCAAACAAGGAAAAGCTTTGGGAGCGTGTGTGGCTTCGTTTGCTCGACTGGACAAGGAAGTTGAGGAAACCATGTCAATTTTGGCGGGTTCAATGGAGCGCCTAACGGCAGAGTCTGGTGGCTCACACTCTGCGGCCCATTGCCCTCCAAAGACGGTGTCTACACGCACTTCTCCAAGCTCAAGCACGCCCTTGAAGAGCTCTTTGTCCCAAACATCTTGGAAGCCCCAAAGTTTGTCCTCCTCACCAAGTATGTCATCGTTGCAACGAATGTCCTCGCTTCAAAGAATGACCTCAGGTAAACACATGGGGCGCCAAACGGCAGAGTCAGGTGGCGCACACTCTGCGGCCCATGTGCAGGGAACATGGCCAACTCAGTCTGGCGATCTTGAGGATGACCTAGATCGAGAAATGGCCATCCATGCGGAAGAGCTTCCATCAAGCCGAAGACCGTATGGAAGCGAAGATCTTGTAGAAGATGTGAGAGGCCAGTTGAGGAATGTTAGCAGTGAACCACGCTTGAAACAAGCTGTGGACAAACTGGAAGACTTCACCAAGATGGGAGAGGGAGAATTCTCTCTGCCACCTTCGATTAAAAAGGAAGTTCACAAGTTGCATCGAAACCTCGGCCATCCATCCAATGAGATCTTTGCTCGTGCCTTGAAGCACGCCAATGTCCGAGAGGACATCCTTGCATGGATCAAAGCTCACTTTGTCTGCCCGGCATGTGCAGCAAGACCAAAGGCCACGCCTGCTCGACCAGGCCACTTGCTGCGAGCTTTGGAATTCAATCAAGTGGTTGGCATCGACCTCTTTTTCATTGAGGTTGACGGCGAGCTACTCACCTTCGTAAACGTTTTATGCTGGGGAACAAACTTCCAGCAAGTCGCTATAAGCCCAAGTCGAACATCAGAAGACGTCAAGAAAGTTTTCTGCAATAAATGGATCAAGCACTATGGTCCTCCAATCTTATTGATTTGCGATCAAGGTGCTGAGTTCGTGAGCAAAGATTTCCAAAACACCATTTGCAGCATGGGAACCGCAATACACTACACGGACTCACAGTCACCATGGCAGAACTCCAGAACGGAGAAGGCAGGAGGAGTGTGGAAGGAAAAGTTTCAAGCTGTGATGCAAGCGACACTTGCCACAAAGGATGAGGTACCCATTGTCACAGCCGAAGTGGTCGCTAGCAGAAACCGTTTCATGGACAGATATGGATTCTCGCCAATGCAGAGAGTCTTCGGACGGAGCTTGAGACTTCCCGCAAGCCTCATGTCAAGTGATGCCTATGACCGCGATTTGGAAGAACTGGCTGCCAACGACACCATTCGTCGTACCTGGGCAATCCGGGATATGGCAGCTCAGGAATGGCTACGAAGACAAGATAAGGAGGCCATTCAAAGAGCAATGAAAGCATCAACTCGTCAAGCTGACCGAAAGCCATTGAAAGTGGGAGAATGGTGCTATGTCTTCCGCAACACACCATCCTTTCGTGGGTGGGCTGGCCCAGGAGTACTTCTTGCAGAAAGTCCCAATGGCCGTTCATGGTGGGTGAGTGTCCGAGGCCGTCTTTGGAAAGTATCCCGGGAACAACTTCGCACAGCAACACCTGAAGAAGAGTTGGGAGCTGAACTGGTGTTTCAACTATCTCAGGACATGCTGGAAAAGATCAACAAACCCGGTGCTACAGCTTTCCAAGACGTCACCCGAGAAGAACTTCCAAACGAGCAAGAGCTCTTTCAAGAAGAAGAGTTTACTCGGGTACTGGACATCAACAATTTCCCCCAGGACGAGCCTCTTGAACAGCAAGAAAATGACTCCGAAGAATACACTCCATCAGTGGCCGATGCCACCACTGAACATCCTGGAACTGAAGCAGGGTTCAAGGAATTGGAAGTACCTTCAGCACCATCAAGTCAAAGACCAAGTGTAGTAGACTCAATGCCTCGACAAGCCACTGTTGAACAACCACAAGAGAATCTCGAAGGATTACCAATGGAAGAAGAAGTTAGGAGACCCCTTGCCCATCTTCCAAATATCACCACCACAAAATATGAAACCAAATTTTATCAATCAACAACCCAAAATATGATTTTCAAATAAGGGGGCTTATCAAACAATGGTTCAGGGGGTGGAAGATGGGCAAGGGTCAGTAGGTAGAAACCCACCAGCGGTCATCATCATCAACATCATCATCATCACGGCCGACGCGTGAGGCCATACACTCAAGGGACTTGGCATCAACCGCTGGGGCTGTGGCCACTGCAGTGGCTGTGGTGGTTGTGGCGACTGCGGTCGCTGTGGTGGCTATGGTGGTTGTGGTAGGCTGATAGATAGATAAATAGATAAATAAATAAGACTACTCTATAGCGTTGAATATTTCGTATATTAAGGGTGATGGAATTTTGTATAACTCTTCTTGTTTGTGTCTAATGTAATTTTCTGGATATGTTCCATTTACTTTATTCGGTCCGCGTTGGGCTGTTTCTTTATGCCTATCCCCTTCCATAGCATTACAATCTTTTTTACATAACGGTCTCGGTTGCCATTTGCCGTTTAGGTTGTTCCATATACGCGTCCGCTTCCGGTAGTTAAACCCATACTTGCAATAATCAACATCAACAAAGCCTAAATTCATCATAAACTCTTGTTTCTTGAGCAATCCAGTCTGTGGATTTTCTATGAACCAATACTTGGGTTTAAAGTATCTAATGATTTCCAATGTTTTTTTCACGATGCGATTTGCGTAGTCTAATTTTCGCACCCCAGTTGTTTTGGCTATGCTGTATTCAATACACGGTGGAGAAGCCCAAACCACATCTATTTCATCAGGGTCTAATTTAGTGTAATCCCACTCCAATATATCAATACTTATCTTAGCATCCTTTAAATCTAATGATATAACACTGTAGCCCATTAATTCGGCCACTTTACCAACTGAACCAGTGCCACTGAATAATTCTAATAATACTTTACCCATTATATATGTATATATTTTTCATTTTTATCTTTCCGACCTTCACGCCCCGCTTTGCTTCGGGAACAAGACCATCAACATTTACAAGGTGCGCCTTGGGTTGGATGGGGTCAGGGAGTGCTTGTGGCGTCCATTCAACCGAAGCCTGAAAGACTTGAGCATGCCCAGCGTTCGCAAATCAACCACTTTTTGGTGGCCAACATTTTTTCTCAAGTGTGGGTGAGCAGTGATTTCAGAAAGCACTTTGGTGTTTGCTGATATGAGCGTCTTTTTCATCCGGTCTCGCGATGGCTTGCTGGCGTATCAGCCTGACGCTGGTGCTGTCGTGGATGGTCTTGACAGCATCCGCGTTGAGACACCCGACAAGGAAAAGTTGAAGAGTATGCCAAAACCTGCTTTGACAGAATTGGCTGTCAAATTTGGGTTGCGTCCTACTCCCAACCAAACAAGGGAGGTCATTGCTTCTGACATTGTGGAACGCTTTGAAGGCGTGAGGGCAAGGTTGGAGAGGGCAAGTGCTTCTGCATCGTCTTCTCAAGATGTGGTGAATGACCACACTATGGACAGCATCACGGGGAAGCAAGTGCCAATGGATGGTCAGCGCTCATTGGTTGATGTTGTCAAGAAGGAGAAAGGCTTTCATGTTGGGTTCTACGAGGGCAACACCGAGCAGTTCCACATCTACACCCCCTTTGGTATGTATCAGCCTGATGAAGATATGCTCACCTTCATTTCTCAGAACAACTGCGTCTTCTTGAGCGCCACGGAGGGCAAGGAGGAAGGATGGTGGGCTTCATTGTCAGATGAAGGTTCTGAGGATGAGGAGCAGTCCGAAGTTGAGCAGTCCGAGATTGCAACTACATCCCCAGAAGATGTTGCACCAAAACTTGAAGAAGTTGCTGATGAGACAGAGGTTGATGATGAACCGCTTGTCTTTGTCAAAGTCGTTGGTGGCAACTTTGTTGATGGCAAGACATACGAGTTCCAGTATCCCCTCAGCACCATCGTGGCAAAAGTGCTGGATGACTATGTGGAGTTCATCCACTATGCCCAAGTTCCAGAGGATGTGCGGTTGTATCACAAAGGCGACTGTATGGGCATCACCCGTGTCTTGAAGGATGAGATGACCAAGAAGGAGATGAAAAGTGGCTACATTGAGTTCAAGTGCGTCAGTGCCAAGACCCAACTTTCGGAGACAGTGCTTGTCAAGGTCTATCGTGAAAGGGTGTTCTGGCAGGAGGGCAAACCTGAATACATCCCAATTGAATTGACTGTCCAACGTCAGACAACCACGGTGAATGATGTTAAGATGATGGTTCAGGATGTGAAAGGCACACCTGTTGAGCAGTTTGACCTCTACCATGGCCTCAAGAAGTGCGACATCTACCGCAGGGTTCAGGAGTATGCCGGCACCGACAACGACATCAACTTCCATGCCAAAGTGAAGGCTCTTGGAGGCGGTCTTGTCCGCCAGAAGGACAAGAAGGAGCAGAAGCAATCCATGAGTATGAAGGCAGTGGCGTTGAAAGAGAAGGAAGCCGACTACAAGGGCTACTTGGAACAGTCCAAAATGACCGTCTTTACTGCCGATGCCTTGAAGAATGCTGGAGACTATGTCAAGATGTTGGAAGGCATGAACAACTCAAATCCGGAAGAGGCATTTGACAAACTCTTGGAGCATGTCCCAACTGACATGCTTGACAATGTCATGGATTTCAAGAGCAACAAATCCGAGGCCAAGAAAGACCACATCATTGCAACCCTGATGAAATATGCTTTGCCTGACATGGATGCCTTGGCAATGGAGTTGGAGAGCGTGCAGAACACCGCCTATGGCTTGTTTGACTTGGTGATTTCGCAGAAGTTCATGAGCGACGGTGGCAACTTTCAATACTCCGAGTTGGCTTCTACTATTGACATTGAAAAGAAGGCTCGTGCCCGCATTGGTCGCAAGAGTGCCAGTGCTGATGTCAAAATGGGCTGAAGTCTCAATGGACAACCGCCCCAATCTTCATGGCTGGAGTTCAGATGTTGCTGAAATAAGCCATTTCCAATTTGGACAGAAACCTCGTCCTCACATCGTGCAGTGGTGTGGATGAAAAAGATGCCTCATAGCGTCCAATTCAGTCCAAACCCCAATAGGGTTCAACCCAAACCCCAATGGGGTTCAACTCAAACCCCAATAGGGTTCAACCCAAACCCCAGTGGGGTTTTACCCCATTTTTACAGCAAAAACCCCAAGGGGGTTCAATCCAAACCCCAAAAGGGTTCAATCCAAACCCCAAAAGGGTTCAAATCCGTCGTCCGGTCATCCATGAGCAGACCAACTGCATCCGCCCCGATGGCAGGTTGAAGACGGCGAGTTCGCACAGTTGGGATGCCTCCGCACTGGGTTTGGGCTGTTGTTGGTTGATGGTTCTAATAATAGCCTATTATTACAACCATTATCTAATAATATATACCCTCTTTATCATCAAACTTAACCTTGTAATAATCCAGTGTTGATTGCTTAGGTTCTTTGATAAGTTTATCATTTAGTTTGCCAAGATAAATGTTGCGTTTGTTCTTAAAAGCAGGGTCATTTTCATCAGCGGGTTTAGTGGTCTTGGGCTTCCATTCCAACTTTTTAAGCCTATCCTCCAAGTCTTGGATTTTCAACTGGAAATAGTTAAAGTTCTTTACAACTTCATCGGCTACATCCCCAATGGTTTTGCTGTTCTTTAGTCCCTTCTTGGTTTCTTTGGGGAGTTCATCAACATTATCCTCAAATTTTGTCATATATATACATTACCGTAGATTTTAAAACTATACTTTTTATTTTGAAGGTTGAAACGCATATCTACCCTTTAGATAGTTTTGTGGGAAACTGTTTTCAATCCATATCATTTATTGCCATTTGTTCCTTGCTATTTTCTCTTGGAGTGCTCATCACGTCTTTAATCATGTCGTTTCTATTTTTTTCATCTTCAGTTGGAGGTGTGGTAATTCTGTTAAAACTAAAACTGATACTGTGGTCTTCGCTGTCAAGTGTAATTCCTCCTTCATCATCTTTACTGACATTCATTGTTTTATCATTTTTTGTAATTTTAAACGAACAGGGTGAGCATCGGCAGGTAATCCCTTTTGGGTTAATTTGTAATTCATTTTGTATTTGTAGCATCCCATCACATAAGGGACATTTAAAAACCACATTTTTACTTGTTAAATGTTGTTCCTTATCTAAATTGACTGTGGCCGGTTCATCATCGGATAGTTCAAAGTCTTCGGGGATTGGGTGTTTTTTCATTTTGCTATTGGGTTTTCTTTTCGGTGCCATGTTGTATATTATATTTTAAATTAATAAAAAATACTTTGATTAATTCCAACGACACTAAGCAACAATTTTTTACCTTACTGTTTTTGATTACGGGATATTTACTGTCGCGAAGCTCGCGAGCCTCTGGTGAGGCGTCATCTTCAACTACATCTTTAACAACATTTATTGCGTCTTCAACGACATTAATATTGCTTTCAGCAATATTAATTTTATCCAAGTATATATCCATATCGCTTATCATTATTAAAATGATTAGATAATATATTTTTACAATCTAATCATTTTTTGTTTGTTTTTGGGGTTTATGTCTCAACTTAGGGGATGTCAGTAATCAGCAACAAAACGAATTCAAACTGTTCAACTGGCAGGGGTGAAATCGCAAGCGGCATCGCCAAACCAAAGACAAGAGTGTCAGTGAAATCTGTTCATCTTCTATTGCTACAACTGCTACAAACGAATTAACCGCTTGTGGGGATTGAGCAACTGTCGTCATTTTTACTTGACCCCTATCAAAAGTAAAAACGGTTTCCTCAATGTTATATATTAGATTTTTTATTTTAGATATTTTCATCATAAAATAAATGATGCATTTCAACCAGTTCTTTATTGTCTTTTCAATCTTTAAATAAATATTTTTTTTCTTAATTATATTATAATGAATAATAATATACCAATCATAAAACCTCATAAATCAGCAGAATATGAATTCCAACAATCAAAATACGATGTAGCGCCAAGAATACCATTCTCTCAAATTGTTGTCGGTCCGTCAGGTTCTGGCAAATCAATCTTACTACAAAATATGATATTGGATATTTACCGTGGTTGCTTTCAAAGAGTGTTCATTTTTAGTGCCAGTATCAATGTTGATAGTGTATGGCATCCAGTAAAGGAATATATTGAAAAAACGCTAAAGGTAAATCCAAAGAAAGAAAAGGTTTATTTTGATGAGTTCCATAAGGAAGATTTGGAATACATATTGGAACAGCAGTATAAAATAAGTCAGTATCAAAAAGACCATAAGTTTAAAAAACTGTTTGCTACATTGGTAGTTGTTGATGATTTCGCAGACCAAGTGTCATTTTCAAAACATAATAGTATGTTAAATGCTCTTTACATTAGAGGTAGGCATTTTGGAGTAAATGTTATATCCTCTACACAAAAATTTAATGTATTAAGCACTATCATCAGGGTTAATAGTAGGCAATTGTATTTTTTTAAGATGAGAAACTATAAAGAAATTCAAACAATGATTGATGAATTATCAGCACTATTAATTAAAAAGAATTTTCTTTCAGATAAAAATATCAACAACGCTAAAAATACATTACTTGAAATTTATGAAAAAGCAACTGAAGAAAAATTTAGTTTTTTATTTGTTAATCTTATGGAGAGTAATATAAATGACATCTTCAAAATTAGATTTGATAAAAAGATATTAGTTGATGGTGATATTTAAAAATATTATTGATTAATATTATTAAATCAAACTTGGAGCACAAATATTTATGGCAGGTAGTTTATAAAAAATCCTATCAGATTTTTTATTTTCCATTTCTTGAATTTTATTACTGATTTCTTTAATTGCTTTAATTTGTAATTTATCAATGTTAGATAAATCTAACTCATCTTCATTGATGTTATTGATTTCGTCCATACAAGTATTTTAACCGTTGATGTCTTATTGCCCATTATATATTTATTTAGATTAAATATATTTAAAGAATAGGTGGGTTTAAGTGATATAAAGTGAAGTATGGAGAACAAATACCAGAAAGGACAAATCTATAAGATAGTGGATATTGGATATAACAAATGTTATATTGGAAGCACTATTGAAAGTTTAAGTAATAGGATGTCAAGACACCGGTCTCATTACAAGGGTTATATCAATAACACAAACAAACTAAAAATCAAGAGTTTTGATTTATTTGATGAGTTTGGAGTTGATAATTGTAAGATAGTATGGATTAAAAACTATCCTTGTAATAGTAAAAAAGAATTGGAAGCAGAAGAAGGACGAATACAACAAGAAACAGATTGTGTAAATAAAAGGATGGAAGGAAGAACTAAAAAAGAATGGACAAGGGACAACGAGGAGAGAGTAAAAGAGGTGAAGAAAAGGTGGGAAAAAGACAATAAAGAACACGTAAAAAAACTAAAACAAATGAACTATCAAAAGGACAAACAAAGGATAGATGATAAAAACAAACTTTGGTATGAAAACAACAAAGAAACGGTTTTACAACAACGCGGTCAAATATGTCTGTGTAATTGTCGTTCAACTTACACTTATGGTCATAAAGCAAGACATGAAAGAAGCAATAAGCATCAACAATATTTACAAACACTACAAGATTAACAATATTAATGTCATTTAATATTATTCATCTATTATCAAAATTCCACTAAATTATCATTTACTTTAGACTTTGGTTTTGCTTTTGGTTTGGGTTTTGGTTTTTTCAACTCTGCCATTTCTTCTTCTAAGTTAGAAACTCTATCTAATAACTCTTGCGTTGCTTTCCATAACAAGCAACACATACGGCCATAATTCATACTCAAATAATCATTTTTAGTATCTACAATATTTTTAATATCATCTGGTGTATTTTGGAGAACTTCGTCCGCTATAAAACCAATATTGGTTTTCTTTTTCTTATCATCTTTGAATTTATATTTTTTAACATTAATTCTTTTAATTATCTCACTACAATTTAAATCAAAATAATCAATATCTTCCTTTAATCTTTTATCAGATGTTTCAGTTAAAGCAACGCAAGTAATATCTTGATTGCTTACCATATCGGTTCTAACTTGAAAATTTGCAAGCGACTGGTCGTAAAACATATAAGTAGTTCCATTATATCTAAATGAAACATCATTAGGTTCTAAACTATCGTGAGTATCAAATATATGTGCTTTCAATGTATTACATTGGATAAATTTACCAGTGTTAATACTTACATCTTTATCAAATTTAAATATTCCATTGGGATAAGTAGCATCACCAACATCATAAGTTAATATCGTCCCCGCATTCTGTTTTACAACTAAATTAGTATCGCCGATAGTATCTATTTCATCAGTTGCTAAACCTATATTTGTATTTAATTCTACTTTACCATTTTTGAGATAAAAAAAGTCTATACCATTTCTTCTAAATGATACATCGCTATTATCTAAACTATCATAAATATCTGACTGACAACCAGTTAATAGTCTTGTTCTTAACGCCGTTCCTCCTAATTGGATGTAATCTAATCCATTTCGTTTAAAATATACATCAATATTAGTGCTACTATCAAAAACATTAGATGAAATTTTATAACCGGCATCAATCAATACATCTCTTAATATTCGTAAGTCTTCTAATGAATGCCTATATACCATATATGTAATTCTACCATCTTCGGTAGTATTAGCACCATCAAAAATAGTGTCTTCTGTTGCGTGTCTAACTCTAAACCTATTAGCAAAACAATCATTACCGTGAATAGCATTGCTTGTTATAACATCACCTGCTAAAACTGCTCCTGCATCCATATTAACATCTCTATAAAAAGTTATATCTTCGCTTGTTCTTGTCCATTGCATAAAATTAACTCTATCATTGCCAGCACTATTACTAGCATAAAATCGCATATTAGCATTTAATGACCTACTTCTAATTTCATTCATAAATATTTTATCTGCTTCAAATCCTTTACCATCCGGCACTTGAACTAATGGAAATGCTACCGGCAGAGGATTACTATTAAATACTAAGTAGTCATCGCCATATCTTCTAAATGTTGTATTTTCATCACCATAACTGTTATAAATACTTGACTTAACTTGATTATGGCATACAAAATTTTTATTGTTATTAACTTCTACTTCATTAGTTTTTATTGATAATAAGTCTATTCCATTCCTTGTAATAACAATATCATTATCGCCATCACTACTTATAGCATTTGTTGTAAGACTGCCACTCACTTTTAAATTAGTGCCTTCAATGTCTTTACT
>VSDK01002655.1:0-47729 GCA_009767595.1 Symbiodinium kawagutii | reverse complement strand
GGTGCTACTAAATCAATACCAGCATTCAATTCTAAACTGCTACTTTTCAAATAGCAAATATCAAATGTATTTCTTTTCAATGTTATATCGCTAATACCATAACTATCAATGATATTTGTTTTTACATCATCACTTGCTCTAATATTGACACCGTTGATATAATTTGAACTATCTAATGAAAAAACTGTCATATTACCACCAATTTGAGCATCACCATTGACATAGAAATCTTTATCACTGGCAACGGCATTCAATATGATTTTAGAATTACCTGCTATATGACCAATACGAAGCGTCCCTGCCATATCCTGTGGATTATTAATATTCAGTTTAGCATTTAATAAATTATCTACTTCTGTTTGATTATAGTAGTTAGATAAGTCAGTGCCACCACCGCCTCCACCTTCAGCCACTGCTTCATTAACAAAGGCTTCTGTAGCAAGATTTGATGAACCTGTAATTTCTAACTTGATAAATTCTGTTGCTATGATAGTATTGCCACCGTCTAATTGCATATATTCTTAATTTAGATTATAATTTATCGTTTTTTAGGTTTGGTATTAAACATATTTGAACATAATTTATTATATTTTTCTTGTTTCTGTTTTAGGTATTCATTCTGTAATAGTTGATAGTGTTGCTGTATGTTAGTTAATGGATTTACCGGCTGGGGACTAGGTTTGACGCTTTGCCTCAAAGAACTTTCACTTTGTGAAAGTTGTTTGACCAATTTGAATTTAACTTGTTCCGGCTGTTGTTGCTCTTCTTCTTCTTCATAAACTGGTTGAACAACAACTGCTTTAGGTTTTGGTCGTGGTTTGGTATGAGGTTTAACTGTTCTCTCTGATAATTGCCCTTTACAGTTTTTTTCGTGAGAGTATCTGTAAGATTTAATTGTCATTTCTTTACCGCATTTACCGCAGTTTATTTTATCTTTTTGCGTTTGCCTTTTGGGTTTCTCTTCCTTTACTTCTTCTTTTGGTTGTTCTTTTTGTTCTTCTTTTGGTTGTTCTTTAACTTCTTCAATAACTTCATTTACAATAGTATTATCTTCTTCTTTTGCTTCTTCAATTGGTTCAGGTATTGGCACTTCTTCTTCAACTGCTTCATTTTGTAAATCAACAACTTTAACACTACTCATTATACTATTCAATAGATATTCTACAAAAATTCTATAATTTATTTTTATGGAATAATTATAGAATGTTTGTTAGGTATGTTGTTTATTATTGGTTGGTTGTTATGATTTAGTAATTTGGATGAGAGAGCAATAACGCAAACTGGACGGGTATATCATACAGGTTCATTACTGTGCCCTTCTCATCTGTTATTTTGAAATCTAACCGTCTGAAATTTCTACCTCCTATATCAATAAAGTCCTCGTGGTGGGGTGCGGAGTTGTCATTAATAATACCGCCCAACTGTTCTGAAACTAAAACCTTCTTGATGATTGATGATGAATATGAATTAGGGGCTGAGTAATGATAATCGCTTAAACTGTTAGAGGTAATAAATACATAACGGAAAGGAACTAAATTCAAATAAGATGATGTCCAAGTTGCTATGGGATTAGTAGGAACAAAATTGCTCAACAAATAATTTATGCTTACAGGATTTTTGCTATTATAGTTTGCTGTTCCAGTATCCCAGACACCATTTACATAATTCTCTAACTCTTCGTCTGTTGGTATTTTTATTGTATAACTTAACCCATCCTTAATCTTAATTTCTACAGTTCGCGTTGCAGATGAATATGAATAAACAAAAATGCCATCTGCCGACAAATCAGTTGTATTGTTATTCATACCTTCCACCATATCAAAACACAACTGCTCCGCAAAATATATTTTGTTCCCTAAATAAACCCTAAAGTTTTTTACCAAAGTGTCTCCATCAAAAACCATCACATACAAATATTCATAAAAGCCTACCTCGGTGGATTTCCACACCGCTGGAATTGATACATCTGTAATGTATAATCTTGTTCCTTCAGGGGTTTCTAAATTTTCATTCAACTCTATTGAAAAATCAGCGCTGGATTTTGCAATAAAGAAAAAAAGAAAAGGAAAGCAAGACCCCCGCAGAATTGACCTGCGTAATCCTAATGATATTGTTTCTATATTAGATGGCTACGCAGAGACAAGTAATTTTCAAGGAATAAATCCACTTATTCAGCACACCTACAAAAATTTTGATGAGCAAGGTATGTATCACATCAGACCCACTACCCACATATCAAATGGCATCTCACCTAATCAATAAAACATAATAATCTAAATAGGGTAAATTAGACAATGTCTAATTTCCCATAGATTTAAATTTCTGAAATTTAAATCTATCTATTAATAATGTTCAATCGTAAAATACAACATAACAATAAACAAGATTTAACACTCTTCAAAGGAAGAAACGACTACAATAAGGTAATGAAAGAAATGAATAACCCGCCAAAAGAATATGAAGCAATAAAACTATTGGTAGAAGAGAGTAATAATAATATAACAAACCTTCAAAATAATATTAACAAAAAATCAAAAAATAATATACAAATGAAATCTCATAATAAGATTAAGAAATAAAAATAATCTAAATTAATCATATATAGTTATGGATAATATTATCAGTGAGAGTTCTGACCAGATGATTAATCAATTGAACTTCGGATTACCAGAGACGAGCCAATATATAACTTCCAGACGCTTTGTTAATTTCTTCCCTTCAGGCAGTAATGTATATGCTCCTAACCAAGGAAATAAGAATATAAGATTTAACATTTCGGCAGATGACAATAACTACATTGATTTAAGCAGTATTAGAGTGTTCGCCACTCTTCAAAACACAGATGCCGACCAAGCAAAGTTCCTACGACCATTAGCAGGGTTGCATTCCTTCTTCCAACGATATATGCTGAATGTAGCAGGGCAACAGGTTCAGGATGTTATAGAATACAATAGGCACTGTGAATTGTATGAGTGTTTGAAGCCCAAAAGCGTTAGGGATATGGATGATATTGAAAGCGGGGCTAATCCAAGATGGGATGCAGACTTCCACGACTATGCTAATGGGTTGGATGTATTTTTACAACCAAACACTGCTGGACTTACTAATGCAGCGGGTGTTGTTGAAGTTTTTACTGACGGCGACCATAATGAGTGGGGAAGAGTTGATAAACGATATACCCGACACTCATTAACAGGAGTTGCTGGGGCTAATGGTAAAGTAAGATTATCCCATAAGCCTTGCTGTGGGTTATTGAATTCTAACTACTACATCCCCCTACGATATGCCCCATTGGAATTACAGTTCCAGATTGTATCCGATGGAACTGAGCCAGTTGTAGTGCCACAAGGCACGGGAGCAGGAGTGCAAACCGATAAAGAAGGTTATTATTTTACTGACGGCAATACTTCTACATCTTGGGAACTGAACAATGTATTTATCCGTGCTGAAGTAATCACTTTAGACAATACGGTCAATAACAACATTGTTAAGCACTTGTTGGACGGTCAGTCCTTAAAGTTGGTCTTCCCAATGTATCACACAATCACTCAGTCATTCAACGCTGGAGGAGGAGAAATCAATATGAACATTGTTAAGTCTTCTTCCAAACTTACTGGCGCATTCATTACATTATATCGTGCCCCTAGAACTGGAACATTTGACCAAAGGTTTTTACCAGATAATTATGTATTCAAGCGATGGAATTATATGTATAACCCAATGATTAACAAACGAATAAACAACAGCGGTGCCGCGAACACTGATGCCCTGCAAGGTGAAGGAATGCAAGCATGGAGTAGAAATTTATCATGGCAAATCCAGTTGAGCAACTCGCAGAAATATCCTGAATTCGAATCACAATCACTGGCAGAAACATTTTACTATTTACGACGAGCAATCCATTATATGAATGAAAATCAAGACAGTCTATCATTTAGTTATAAGCAGTATCGTGAAAACAAATTCATTATTGGTATGTCCTTTGAAAAGATGGCAGATGTCAATTTTACAGGCTACAATTCTAAAATGTCAGGAATTACCAATTTTAAGATTAAGGGAACAGACGGTCCGTTAAATGCTGGTGAGGAAATCACTGAGCTGTTCGTGCATTTAATCTCAGAAAGCGTGTTGGAGCTGAGAGAAAGCGGTGCAATTTGCTATGATTGAGATACGAGAATGATATTTAAAGACATATTTATTTATATTAAATATACTTAATATGAATAAATACCAGTTTGGAGTAATATACAAAATTACTAACACTAAAAATAATGAGACATACATAGGCTCAACAACTATGGATTTAGAAACAAGAATGATTAAACACAAATGTGATGCCAAAACAAGACCCCATTTATCAAAATTTTATTCATTTATGAACGAGCAAGGCATAGATGATTTTGAAATTGATGTTGTTGAGGAATACCCCTGTGAAAGTAGAGAACAGTTAGAAAAAAGAGAGGGTGAAATTATACGACAAATGGGAACACTAAATCAAAGAATAGCAGGAAGAACCAATAAAGATTACAAACAAGAGTTTGCTGAATATTTAAAAGTATTTGCCAGAGAAAACAAGAAAAAATGGAGGGCAGAGAATAGAGAACATTATTTGGAAAAAGAGCGGGGATATAAGAAAACATACAGAGAGAAATACAAAGACAAACTACAAGAAAAGGCATCAAAAAAGGTTGAGTGTGAATGTGGAGGATGCTATACATTAAGCCATAAAGCAGAACATTTACAAAGCAAGAAACATTTAAAACACTTAGGAACATTCAATGAAGAAGAATATAAAAACAGTAAGAGAGCAGAAAAACTTAAAAACCAATATGAAAAACAGAAAGATACAATAGATGAAGAAAAGGCTAAGGAATACAAAAAGAAACATTACGAAAAGAATAAAGACAAAAGAAGCCAAGAAGCAAAACAAAGAATTTTATGCGAATGCGGTATGGAAGTATGCCAAGGTGCTTATACCAGACATTGTAAATCTAATCATCATCAAAATTATCTAAATAATAATATAGATAATAATGTTCAAATACCAGAGCAAGAACAAGAAGTCAGCACTACCGAGGAGACATCATCTACATAAATCAGTATTAAGTTTCAATCCTTTTATGTATCAAGATACAAAATACTTGGAGCATCTACATCACCAACTTAAATTAAGAAACAGCAGAGAAGCAATGATAAGTTTAAGGAAGGATATGATAGAAAGTAATAATAGGGCAAACTTTCAGGGTGAAGTGGATAAAATCAAAAAAGAGTTAGAACGACCAAATTTACCTTATAGCACCAAAGAGGAATTAGAACAAAGATTAAAAGGCTATAGGGATTTATTTAAATTCTGATTAATATATTAATTTTTAATCTAAATATTAATATATTATATTAATGACAGCAGTTTTAGAGAACATTAACCCATACAGTAAATTTGGATTGCGACGCCGTCCTACATATCAAGAAATAATTAATCTTATTGATGAAAATGAAACATTGACAGGACAATTACCAGATAGAACAGCAACCAGATTTAAAGCAAGTCCAGAAGGCAGTTTTTTTGATGGGTTAGACCACTTAGAAATACTAAAGGAACAGCAAAACAGGATACATGAACGACAGATGCGAGAACTACTAATGAGACAAAACATAGGCAACAACACATACAGCATAGCAAGACTGCAACAACAAAGAACAGAGACAGTCCAACCGGATGCAGAAGTCCAACAAGACAATATGACAGATACAATAACACAAACAGAATTAGAAAACAGAGCGAGGCAGTTTGCAGAAAGACAGCAACAAACAGGAGAAGCACACCGTGGAATATTAAGCAGATTATCAACACCATCAACTATAACAAGGCTTTTTAATGTAGGAACACCAGCAACACCAACAACACCACCGCTCCATATGCCAAGGCCACAGAGACCATCAAGACCAGACACCCCTGACAGTCTATTTACAATAGGCACTGATAGAGATGTAAGTAGTGCATCATCAGAGGAAATGATTACTGCCCGCGAGTCAATGCCAAAAAATACCGAAACCAAAATTACATACACCCGCAACATATCAAGTTTATCAGAAAAGGCATTACGATTTCAACTGTTCATTAGAGGTATTGATACATCCGACATAGCAATAGATGAAAAGATTAAAGGCAAAGGAGGTGGTAAATCAAGAAGACAAACATTGATGGATATTGCTAATGATATGGTAAGGGATGGAAGATGGGATACAGAAATAGAAGCAGAATTATTGAAGAGCAGAATTAAAGATTACAAACGGCGACATCAAGCAAGAGGGAGCAAAGATTGATAAATTATTAATATTAAAATCTAAGTATTTAATATTAATGATTTTGGTAAAGAATAAATTAAAAAGACTGAAAAGAAATAATGATGATGAAATGCTACATTATCTAAAATACTCGCATTTAGAGAATATACCAGAAGATGATTATTTTATACCAGATATTAGAACATATAAAAATAAAGCAACTCAGTTCCCAAACATAAAAAACAAATCCACTCAAACTTATTTTAAAGAAATGAAAGATAAAGCAACCGACACATTTAATGATTTACACAAAATTGATTACAAATACTTTTTACGCGGGAATTCTTATAGGGTGGAAAGTGAAGAGAATGAGACAAACGATTTTGAGCAACAAGTAGAAACAGTAGAAGTCATACCAATTGAAAGACAAAAAAGCCCCAGCGAAAATAGCAACAGTTCGGGCAGTTCAGGGATTGTAGGTAAAGGATTGCGATTAGCGGAAATGTCAGGTAATGCTATGCTGACTAGTCTTAATTTAGCATCAAATGCCATACATACTGGAATGAATGTAGCAGACTTTGTATTAGAGAGAGTAATGCCACCACACCAAGAACCATCAGAAGAAGAAGAAGAGCAAGAAGCAGAAACCGAAGAAGCGCACACTGCTTCAAATCAAATACCAATTAGAAGAGAGAGAAGTAGGAGCAGAGATGGAGACGATAATGACGCTTCGTCAGAAGCCTCGCGTGCTATACGCGACTACAACCCCGCAAGTTCATCACACGAAAACCCTTTTAGAAGAGAGAGAAGCAGAAGCAGGGACGCTTCGGCAGATGCCTCGCGAAGCATTCGCAGAAGCAGAAGCAGAGACAGTGAAGAATATGAGCCAGATGATGATTTAGGAGAGAGATTGCTAAGAAGAGGAGCAAGTAGGAGCAGAAGTTCTACCCCGAAAGAGAAAGACAAAAACCCAAAAAAGAAAAAGTAAAATTATAGTATAATTATAAACTATAAAAATATTATTCCAGTAAAAAAGTTATTTAAAGAAACAATAATATAATATAGTATAATAATAAAATGGAAATTCAACCAGAAGATATGACATTAGAACAAATCAAGGAACAAATGGCATTGTATAGCAGATTGTATTATCAAAAAAGGCGGAACGATAAGGACTACATGGAAAGGAAAAGAATAAATGCCATCAAACAACACAGAAGAAAGAAGTTAGATAAGATGGTAGAAAACGGGGAGATTGATTTAAAGGATATTGATTATGAAGAAAAAAACAAGGATGAAAATAACAACAACTTAAGACCAACCAAACCCCGAAAATATAAGGGAGAAACATTTAAAGTAATTACTGTTCAATGAAATAATTATATCCTTTATTAATATGGCAAATGTTAATAAAGATGATATAATAGATAAAATTTACTTTGATAGGTCAGGCTTCGGAAGCATTCAAACAACATACAGAGACGCCAAAGCAAAAGAACCCAGCATAACCTTAAATGATGTTAAGGCTTGGTTTAAGAAGAACACGGAACAGAAGAAACAATTAAGGGGTAATAATTCCTTTGTTCCACCCCGTCCATATTATGAGTTTCAATTTGATTTATTTTTTATCAACGACATGCCTAATCAAAAGATTAAAGTTGGAGCATTGATGATTGATATATTTACTAAATACATGGTAGTAGTGCCCATCAACAGTCGGCAGGAGGACGATGTAGCGGTAGGTATGATTGAAGGATTTAACAAAATGAAGGGAAAACCGGAAATGATATATACAGATGACGAAACGGCATTTAGCACACCAGCAATACAGGACTATTTGAAAAAGGAAGGCATACATCATCATATAACAAGAGGCCACCCAAATTTTGCCGAGAGAGCCATTAGGACTTATAAAGATATGCTGTATAAGAGAGTGGAAGCAGATGAAAAGAAAGGTAAAAAAAATGTTCAATGGACAGACTACAATTTAGAAATATTGCTTACCTATAATGATAAAATGGTTCATTCATCAACCGGTATGACCCCAAAAGAAGCACTGAAAGGGGAGAAGAATTTGAAGGCTAAGATTAAGATGTCGGCAAATGCCACAAGAAGCCGTAAGTATCCCGAAATTCATGTTGGTGATAGGGTTAAGATATACAGAAAAAAGGCCATAACTGAAAAGGAGAGAACAAGCACATGGTCAAACGAAACCTATGAAGTGGAAGGCATTGAAAAGAAATTAGGACAAACATATTTCAAAACAACCAAGAGAGAGAGATTGTATTTGAGACATGAATTATTGAAAGTTTGAACGCAATAGGTTAAAATATTTCTATTAATATTTTAATCAATGACTGCCAATTTATTATAAATAAAAATTTCCTGTAAAAATCATTTAAAGAAAAAACTACTTATATTAATATATAATCTATACTACTATATGACCAAGGCAATTGAAAAAAACCTAAAAGCATTAAAGAGCCTAAAAACCCAGACTATCAAAGATGCTACAAAAGCAACTGTTAAGAGAGTTGATAATATTATCAAACTATATGGTGAAAGGAAAATATCAAATTGGACAACAGCAATGAATTTAATTAAGGGCTTGACATCTGACAGCAAAAAGGTTTATGATAAAGCATTTCAAAAATACAAAGATAGTATTGAAACATTGAAGGGGAGACAGCCATTGAACCAAAGGATGGCAGAAGCAAAGAAAAAGAACAAGAAGAACACCTATTTAATCAACTTTTTCATTTACACCCGTAGGAAATTCACAGACCAAAGGAAACCAGCATTTAGAAGCGCAGACGGCAGAACATTTTACATTGAAAAATTTGACATGAGGAGTGCCACCATTAAGGCTACTGAATTTCCAAAGGATGTTGTAGGTAAGAGGACTTTACGATACATTACTGAAGAGGATGAGTTTGAAGGGAATGAGAACCCTGTATTTGTAAATCTGGTTAAACTGTTAGAAGGAGATGAGGAATTTGAGGATATGGTGAATAAGTTGAAGGCAAACTATGACAATCTATTTGATGCCATCAAGATTGAACAAGTTGAACTGGTAAATAAGGCTGGGGAGAGATTTGATATTATGACCGAAAATTTAACAAATGCTGTCAATGTATCCATCTATAATAAGTATATCCATACACCCATTACAACAAACGCCCAGACAGTTAAAGATGCCATTAGCAAAGGGCATTACATAGACAACGAGTGTTGGATTAATTTACTGACTGACTTTTATGCCGATACAATCATGAATGAAAGAACGCGTAAGAGGCTGACAAGAGAGAAGGTAATAGAAATCATAGGTAGAAATGACTTTCATGAGAAAGGGGCATCCATTCAAGAGATGGAAGCGGTTTTCAAGGCTTATGGCCTTCAAGTTAGGATTTACAACCTATTTACCAGTTTGATTTACAAATACGACCCGCCAAAAAGAAACCACCACATTAAGACACTGTATGCCATGGTTAAGAACAACCATATCTACGCCTTGAACCATGACCTAAAAAGCATTCAACAAAAACAAGACGGCACAATGCCAATAGTCAGAGCAACTACTGACTACTACCTTAATGAGAAGGATGAACCGCCAAAATTCAGAATGATTAAATACTTGAATGACATATTAAAGTTAGAAGTTGATGAGAAAGAGAAGGAGGTTTATTTAGTGCCTGAGTTAAACAATCTTCATGAGTTGTTTTTTGAAGTCATCAAGAGCGGTTATGAACCAAGAATTACCTTTCAAGCGGGCATCATTACAGATATTAGGTTAAAGTTGGATGATGTAAAATACATCATTAAAACACAGAATTTGATTAAATCTTCCGCTGATGGATGCATAGCGGTTAGGGATGAGCAAACATATAACAGAATGAATGAAGCCATGTTCAAGTTTAATAAGAGCCTGATTAATCCACAACATAGGTCTTTTTACAATGACATTGATTTAAAAATACTGGATGAAACAAGAACAATACCACCGCTGGGGTTGTTCTATGATAGGGGCAGTATTCCTGATAGTATCATTGAACTTGATAGATGCAAGGCATACACCAAGGCTTTTATTGATATAGCATGGATAGTGGTATTCAATCAGTTTGACATTTGGAGAGTGTATGATGATACGGTTGATTTTAGGAAACTTCATAGATTAACTTTGTATCGTGTTAAAGTTCATTCAATGTCATTTTTGGATAGAACCAAGATACTATTTAATAAGGAATTCAATTTAATTACCGGTGAGATACTGAAAGAACTGCCTGAGAGAGTTATGAGAAGAGTTGAGATTTTAGCATATAAAGAGCCTTCATTCAAGCATAAGGTGAATTACAAGAGTATTGTTAAAGAACTTTGGAATACCGTAATTGATGAAGCCGACAAGGATGAAGACAAGTTCATCAAAAAACTCATTGCTAATGTTAATTATGGATTGTTGGAGAAGGGAGGTTCAACCAGTCAGCGAAGCATTGTATTTAGAAACTTGAAGGAAGCAGTAAATAGCCAGACAGAATACGGAGGTAAAATTCATAAACTGACACATGTTGAGGAAGAGGTTGAGGTAGGGGAAGAGCAGGGCAAGTGTTGGAATTCATCCAGTCAAACCGAACAAGAAGCATATTATATCTTGAACTTGAAGGATAGAGCACAGTTAAAGAACGGCTATAGGTATATTAAGGAACTACTTTTACAAAAACATAATTTAGCAATGTATAAGGCGTATTATGGATTGAAAGATGCAGGGATTACAGTATATAGTGTCAAAACCGATGCTTTTACAATCAAGGCTGAAGATGAGGCAAAAGCAAGGGGTGTATTGGACTTTCATGATGACATAGGAGGCTGGAGAGTGAGCAAGTATGATGATATTAAACTGCCTACTGACAAATATAAGATTGTAAAAAATGAATTGGTGAAAATACCGGTTTATGAAAATGAAGAGATTAAAATTGATGATGAATATGATACTGATGATATTATCAGTAAAATTGATGAAAAAAAACTGTAATGATAAAGGCTGTATATGCTGGAAGTGGCAAGAGTTATATACCTAAGCATATGAAAGACCGTAAGGTATTGTTCATAGTGCCTACTAATAATCTATCTCAAGAGTGCGGAGTTGAAGCAATAACAGTCAATAAGTTTTTTGGCTTTGGAGTGAAAAATGAAAAAATTACAGAGTATGATTATTCAGATTATGATGTCTTGGTATTTGATGAAATTTACTTTAATAGCATTCCTACACTGGTTAGGATAAAAGAACTTGTTGATACTAACACTGATAAAATCATCATTGCCACGGGTGATACTAACCAGTTGCCCAGTGTATCCGAAGTGAGTAATACCAAGGATTATCAAACTTACATGGATGATTGTATTAATCAAATTTTCAAATACTATATTGAACTGAAGATATGTAAGAGATTGAATACTGAAGAAGATAAACTGAAATTAGAAAATATGTATCATGACATTTTGAAAACTGACATGCCATTTACAGAAATCATTGAGAAATATTTTTCATACACTGAGGAGATAGAAAACTGCGACAACAACATAGCCTATACCAATGCCACATGTAAGAAAGTATCAAAAGAAATTAGGAAGATGAAAAACATTAAAGATGAGTTTATAGTTGGTGATTTGATGATTTGTAGGTCTTACATGAAGACAAAGCATGTAGTTTTTAATGTTAATATTACCTACGAAATTACCAAGATTAATGATGCCATCATTACCTTAAAGAATGTTAAGACCTTGGATGAGCAAACCATTCATATAAGTTATTTGAGAAAGAACTTTATATATGCCAATGCCTACACAGCACACAGTAAGCAAGGGTGTTCAATAGATGGGGATATAGTAATATATGACTGGCAAAAATGGTATGTTAGTAGGCAATGGTTTTACACCAGTATCACTCGTAGTAAAGATTTTAACAGGGTCAAATTTTACAAGTATGAAGTTGAACCAGCAATAAGCAAAAAGGAAATGAAACAATATTTTAAAAACAAAGTAGATGGATACAAGCAACAGGATTTGAAAAGCAATAGAAAAATAGATGAAAGGGAATATATTAATGAAGAATGGTTAATGTCCAAAATTGGGCAGTGGTGTTGTGAATGCCATGAGCCTTTCGTATTTGAAAAAGTCAATGGATATACAACATCCAATTTATCTGGGCAGAGGTTAGATAATGAGCAAGGGCACTATATAGATAATCTGATTGCTATGTGTGTTAAATGTAATTGTAGTTCAAAGTGATTTAAAGAAAGGATAATATAGGATATATATAGATAGTATGGGAGAAAATAAATACCAAAATGCAAAAATCTACCAAATTGTAGATATTGGATACACCAAATGCTATTTTGGTTCTACTTGTGAAAGTTTGAGCCAAAGAATGGCAAGACATAGAAGAAAATATAAATCATATTTGAAAGGAAAGACGGAGCATACACGGTCATTTTATTTGTTTGATGAATTTGGAGTGGAAAACTGTAAGATTGAATTGCTTGAATATTACCCCTGCCAAACAAAAATGGAATTATTGAAAAAAGAAGGTGAATATATTAGAAACAATAAATGCGTAAATAAAATAGTTGCTGGAAGAACAAACGAAGAATGGATACAAGACAACTACGAACATTACATACAAGTGAAAAAGGACAACTGGAATAAAAACAAGGACGAAGCCAACAAGAAAAGGAGAGATTTTGCTAAAAACAACCCAGACATCATTAAGCAAAGAAGTCAAGACAACTATGAAAAGTTTAAGGATAAGTTATTAGCAAAACATTTATGTGGATGTGGCAAGACATACACATATCAACACAAGAAAAGGCACGAGAAATGCCAACAACACCAAGACTGGTTGAAACAACAAGAGCCAGAGCAAGAACCAAAAAATGAATAAAGGACTGTAAATAATATTATTTCATTTCAAATGTAATAATATTATTTTTTTATTTAATTGTTTTCTATCTACCGGCTTGCCCATCTTCCTACCCCCTGAACCATTGTTTGATAAGCCCCCTTATTTGAAAATCATATTTTGGGTTGTTGATTGATAAAATTTGGTTTCATATTTTGTGGTGGTGATATTTGGAAGATGAGCAAGGGGTCTCCTAACTGAAGACTCACCAGTCCAAGAACTTCCTTTGGAACCACCTTCAGCAACCATGGAAGCACCATTGCCACCACCAATGAGTTCAATCAGAGTCGATGAGGCAAGTCATGGAACCATGAGATTTGGTCCTGCTCCAGTCAATCAACAGGAGCATCGAAGTAGGCCCTATGCTCACCCATTCTCATCAGCACCACCGCCCTTGCCTAGACCACCGCCTCAATCAGAATTCTTGGAAGTCATCAACTTTGACAAGGATGAGGACCTCCAAGCACTTGGCGCTAAAGGAAAGTTCATTGGCGCTACTTGGCGGTTTGACAGAGAGCAAGGAAGAAAGGTGCTGCAGCCTCATGTGTACTCTAAGAAGCCTTTCTCTACAAGGTATGCTGAAGCCAGTTTTGAACAAAGAGACCGTTGCATGTATGTGACGAAGTCAAAGTCCTCTTTTGGTCAAGTGGAATTCTCCAAACTTCCAGAAGAAGAGAAGAAAATCTTTCGGGAAGCAAGAAGGAAAGAACTAGATTCATTGATCAACAACGGTGCAGTGAAGATACTGTCTCTCGAGGAGAGTCTTCGATTCGCCCGAGAGACACCAGAACAGATCATTGAATCAAGATTTGTAGATCGATACAAACCCAAAGAGGTGAACCCAGAGACTCTTGCAAACTACAAGCGAAAAGCCATTGAGGAAGGACATCTTGAAGCTCTGGCACTTGAAACAGATCGCAAGAGTCCCAAGAGCAGATGGTGTGCAATAGGATGGCTGGATCCTCAAATCCATGAAGTGGAAAGATCAAGCCCAACACCATTGTCAACATCGATCAACACATGCTTGCAGCTCAGTGCCTCGCGAAAGTGGAAAACCAAGGTGAAGGACGTAAAGACAGCCTTCCTCCAATCCATTCCGACAACGCGAAGAAAGCAACTCGCATGCAAGCAACCCAGAGATGAACCATTGCCAGGACTGGATCCACGTCAGTTGGTACTTTTACTAACAGAAATATACGGTCTAGTCACTGGTCCCAGTTGGTGGCGCAGAACATTGCTGAAGATGGCAACAGATGACCTCGGCTATGTAGTGAATGCGTATGACAAATGCGTCTTGACATTGCCTGCAGTTGCCACACGTACAGATAAGCATGATCTACCCACTGCTGGATATATGGTCATTGAAGTGGATGATATTATCGAGGCTGGAGATCAACGCCATCGAGAATTGATGACGAAGATGGAAAACATGTTGAAATTTGGCAAGGTAGAAGATCTCTATGGCACCAATGGAGCAACGTATGCAGGAAGACACCTGAAACAGTTGCCGGACTTCAGCTTTGAAGCTCACATGGAAGAGTTCATATACACTCGATTGGAACCTGTGACCTTGGCCAGGAAAGTACTGAAGAAAGATGCAGCTGCTACGAAGCTGAATGAGCAGGAGAAGACGCAACTGCGTGGCATCGTAGCTTCACTCAATTGGGTATCACGAGAGAACCGCCCCGATGCTGCAGCTGCAGCGTCTATCATTGCTTCATCTTTCCCTGAGCCGAATGTCGCCCATGTGATGGCTGCCAATGAGATCGTTCGTCACCTCAAAACCTTTCCCATAGTGTTGAAGATACATGCTATTGCGGAAAAGGATCTGAGACATTTTCTCATAGCAGATAGTGCTTTCGACATGTCCGGTAAAGAGAAATCACAGTTTGGTTACTTGATAGGATTTACTGATAAAATGTTGAATCGCGGAGAGGAGGCACCTATGTCTTTGATTCAGTGGCGATCTCGAAGATTAAGAAGAAAAGCTGCCTCGTCACTTCTCTGCGAAGCAATTGCGATGTCAACTGCTGCTGGAGCTTTGGAACGTCAAGTTGCCTTCACAGAATCCATCCGCTTCTCCAACTTCTCACCTCGAACGAAGCGAATGTCTGAAGATGATTGGATGGAACATCAAGGCAAAACCAGTGTGATAGCTTCAGAAGCCGTAGCTTTCAATGACCCAAACTGTGTAGTGGTTACAGATGCCAAGGGACTCTTTGACAACCTGTATAGCGAACAGGCGTCAGGTGATGATGATAGGGCGGCCCTGGAGGTTGCAATCATCAAAGAATCCTTGCATTCTGTCCGTGGAAGACCCAGATGGGTCCCCCACAATAGAAATCCCAGTGATGCTTTAACAAAACTTGCAGATGCCCACTGTGAGCCATTGTTGAAAATGCTTCAGACTCATACGTTCCAAATTGAGGAGGAGAGTTTAGTTCTCGAACGTGGCAAACAGTCGGAGCATCGAAGCAAAAGTTCACTAGGGTCTGAAAGGAACAACAATTTTTGGGGGCTGACAAGCCTTGTTTAGACCTCACCTGCTTCCTTTCAGACATGTGCAGTCATCCATTCAGCCGACCTACCGAGGCGCCTTGGGCTCATGCGAAAATAGAAGTGATTGACCGATCGCTGCACGCATCGGTGTACTAGTGCCAAATCCAGTCAGTTAGAATTCCTTCCGCTCCACTGTGAAATCAATCCTCATCATCATCCTCATCCTCATCATCATCACCATCATCACCATCACCACCATCATCATCATCATCACCATCACCACCACATCACCATCACCATCGTCATCGTCATCATCATCATCATCCTCATCATCCTCATCATCCTCATCATCCTCATCATCCTCATCATCCTCATCATCCTCATCATCGTCATCATCATCACCATCATCACCATCATCATCATCATCATCATCACCATCACCACCACATCACCATCACCATCGTCATCGTCATCCTCATCATCATCATCACCATCACCATCACCATCACCATCACCATTACCATCATCATCATCATCATCATGAACATATGTAAATATATACACGTACGCATGTGGTATATCTCCTGTTCTTGATGGTGCTTTTCCCGTTCTCAACCATTGATCAGTACCATTGGTGGTTGCGAGGCGAAGATCTAGACGGCGCGCTGCGGAAATTGCTGGGTGACAGTGCAGGTGCGCCGCAGATGTTGACAAGTCTGGGGTGCCATGTGGGTGATGGCTGACAACGGTTGAGAATGGGGTTGATAAACGGTTGGTTAATGGTTGAAGAACTGGGCATACTGGTTGATAACGGTTGATGATTGGCAATGACCAAGAAGAACTGGCGTCGTTAAGTTGAATCCCTTGGACATCACGCGTTGAGGGGTGCTGTTTATGACAATCCGACCTGTGGAAATTTACAAGCATGAAATTGTGTGAGGCAATCTATTGAGAATATTATGACCCAATGGCTATGCAATTTTTCATAGTCGATGAGGGGTTCTGGCAAGTTTTTTTCTTGCTGGGATGGTGGTTTCCATTTGAGCGGAGTCTATCATTTGAGCCTCGCAATGTACTAGTCATTTCGAGTATTGCTTTGTTTTTTGTGGTTACTGTTGTGGATAGGTACACTTGGTCTATCCCGATTTGAGAGCAACAATAACAATCCTGGTTCCATTTCCAATGGACAGGATTGTCAAAGTGCCAGAACTAGCAGTGGCTTGGTCGTTTTCGGGGATCTCAGTGACAGTCAGTGACACCCCTGATGCACCACTATCACCCATCATGAGCCGTTGGCGAGTATCGGTGACCAACGACCAAGGACTTTCAACCCGTTATTTGCTATAGTAGGCTAGTAGGGTTTGTCCAAAAATGGTGTTCCCCAAGGCTGGTGGTGTCCAGTGGTGTCCCTGTCAAGAATGGCTAGTCTTGGATTAGTAGGTACCACCATGCAAGCCTCAGATCGCACTAGACTCTACGTTTTGATCAGAGGCCGAAGCCTCGACGGTTTGGTACGCGGTTTCGGGGGTTGGTGTCGGGAAGAGATGCCAACTGCAAACTGATCTCCAAGTGTTCAGAGTCCCGGAGATGGCAAACTGGGACTACGGTGTCAAAATTGTTGAGTTAAAGATGATTAATTAGATATATATATATATATATATTTGACTTCGGAATGTAAAACTTGGAGTTGGTTCTGCTGTTGAGCTGTAGGGGTTGGTTTTGGTTTGAAGCTGTAGAGCTGTAGCTAACTCGAAAAACCATTACCCGAAGCATTGTGAGCCCAGAGGTGCCTTCCAAGATCCGGATCTTTGGAGCAAGGAAGGCCCTGGCAGGCACCGAGAAAGGGTTCGGTGGTATGTTGGTGCTAGGAATCAAACGAATCCGAACAAACATCGTTGAATTATGTTGAAATGTGGAATCCAGTGGAATGTGGAATCTCAAGTAAACTTGAACCAACTGATTGTCAATGATTCATGGATGTTCATGGTCTCTAGCAGATCTGATTCAGCTGCAACAGGTCTTCGGGTCAAAGATTTCAGGTACAACGACGCATAGCAGGATGATCCAGTATCCATTTGGTCCCCTGGGCTCACAGGGCGTCAGAGGAGGCATTTTTTTGTTGTTTGAGTGGTTTTGGAGCTGACTGCAACCCCAGATCTGGCACATCAGGGGGATAAAGACTTTGAATCAGAATGATTCTGGGGATAAAGTTCTCCTGGGATTTTGAGTCAATGTAAGTTTTTTCCAAGAATTCCAAGTTCCAGGATAACTCTATCACTGGAGCAGATGTCAAAAACCAAGATTGATTTTTTGTTGGACGCTGTGATCCGTTATTTTACAAAGAGGATTCAGACAATCCATTGCTGCAATTCCTGGACTTTGTGCTCATTGTTGCTGACGATTGGATATAACAGGGTCAATCTAAGCTTATCATCTTGTCACGGCTGCCCGGTTTTACAGTCTTGGTTGTAAAGATCCCATTGATAAATTGAATTGGTTCATGGGAAAAGCTACAGGAACCCCTGGTAATTCCCATCAATTACAGGGATTTATAGGGATTTCCTGCAGATTGTCGGGATTGTTAAGGGGTGAGCGTGACAGCGGGAGGCTGTTGGAGCAGTGCCAAAGAATGGCGGAGTTGGATGCATTGCCTGCGCGAGCCAAGGAGCTGGCGCAAACAGGAGAGCGGGGCACCAGGGTGGCGGCTGCCACTCAGATCTTTCTATTGCGAAATCACGCACAAATATCACCCAGAAGGAGCACATTTTATCACATTTTATCATATTTTATCAACTTTTCAAGGTTTGCTCTTGAGTTTGTCAGCCAGCAATATGTATGGACACTTGTCCAGAGTTTTCACGAGATTGCTTTTAAGCACTGAGTGACCCTCACGAGCACTACTTGTAAGCAGATACATCAAAATTGGTATGGGAACGTTCAGGCACACCGGCCCAGATCATTTCAATCCACTTATGATCCACTTAGGAGGTAAAGTGAGGATCTCAAAAGGGTGCACTTAGTTTTGGGATCTGAAGGTGCACCTGTTTTGGTGACCTTCTTCGCTCTCTCAGCAGCCCAGGACCAGGCACCTTATCGTTTCTCCTGAGCGCCATCGCGAGCGAAACTTCGACTGCAGCGAAGGGCTGCAAGGATGTGTTGATCCTCGGCGGCCACGGCAACTTGGCTGACTCATCCAAGGGAGAACCATTGCGACGGTCCACCACGCATCATAGGGATGAAAGTCCCATGACTGGCCCCAAGAGTTTGATATTGCTCGACTGGCGTCAATCACTAGGCATCCCCACTGTTGATTTCCGAAGCGTTTCCCATTGTGGCCCTTGGTGGCATCAAAGTAGAGCTCAAGAACTTGACTTCTCCATAGCACTCTAGATATCGTACATCGTACTGTTTTCAAGGCCCAAAGTAAGAGACTCAAAGCTGTAAAGCTCGACCCACGGGCCACAGGTGTGTCTGCTGTGGCCGCTGTTCGCGCCTTGGAAGCTCCGGGCAAAGTGGTGATTTGGGAACCGTTGGAGGATGTGGCGCATGCTGCATGCGAGGCTGGGTAGGGGTGCCTGGCACTGTAGTTTGAGTGCTTGGTTGAGACTTGGTTTGGCGGTCAATGTTGGTAGTTGAAGACGTTGAAGATGTTGAAGATATTGGTTGAAGATGGTTGAAGTTGAAGATGTTGAATATGACGAGAAGATTTTGAAGTGAAGGAAACCACCAGGATGAGGACATAAGATACATCAACCAGTCCGCTCCAGGATGAGCTTCAAGATGCAACGCTGCCAGGTGCTGAAGAGGAATCTAGGGCCGGACGAGGCGCTCGGTCGCAGGGTAATGGTCACTTGCTCTCTATTGCTCTCCTAGGAACCAATCTCCAGATATCTCCAGAAACCCAGCTGTCCCAAAGATTGTACTGAGTTTGCAATGCCAGCGCTCGCGTCAAAGATGTGAGTAAATGATAAATGGATTTGCCGCACGGCTTTTTGGAATGAAAGAGCTTGTTTTTCCTGATATTGTTGCAGAGACTTGCATTCAGCACTGATTCTGACATATTCTGACAGTGTCAGATCAGGCGCGGGGTTTCATAAATCATGTAGTGATGTCCTCGCATGTCCTTGCCACAAAAAAGGGTACAACCTTTTGGACGCCTGGGTACCTCCCTGTCTACAGACAGAAGTGGCTCCCAGTATCACCAATCAGATCCTTCACCCCGCACCGGAATCAGTTGGCGCGCTGCCGCGTGGTTTCTGGCGATCCTCCTCAGCATCACGGTGGTTTGGTGGTGGTGGATCGCTGGCATGGTCTTGGCGTGCTAGGCGCGCATGGGCTCTGGTTGGTTTGACGAGTTGGGGTATGAAAGCATTGAATTTCAGGGGGACACCAATCGTGGGGATTTGACAAGCAGACACAGGTATTGTTTGAGACAATTTGCTTTCTTTTTTCTTTTCGGACCTTATTCAAACCATTTCAAACCATGCCACGCACACACACACACACAACTGGATCATTCAGCAGCTTCAACGGCATTGGTACTGCTTCGTTTTTGGACATACCATATCATATATGATATGACATGCTATGATATGATGTAATATCACATAATATTTATCTAATCAACATGCGGTAAAGGGACTTGGAGCATTTTGTGTACCATGTCCCATAGCCATATCACTTCTTCCTCCGAATTGCAAACAAAGGTTTCGCAGAGATCAACAGAGGTCGTACATGGGGTTCCAAAGATGATCTACCCATTGTGCAGATACAGTTGTATATAACTATATTATATACACATATATTGAAATATATATATTTATATTTAGATATGTATATATGTATATATATAAATATTTTTATATTTGCATATATGTATATATATTTACAATATACATATACATATTTGCACATACATATACATAGTATGTATATACATGTACATGCATGGGCAACAGTACTTATGCGTATATTATGATATACTACATAATGTATTCGCAGACATTCTTGCGACGCATGGCAACAGCTCACAATGGTAACAGCTCCAGGCTGGTCGCCTCTCTTGGCCTTGCGTCACGTATTGGCTTCATCCTCGGGAGCACCCGCAGGTGCGCCGCACGATTTGGGGAACATGTACACTGCCATAGACATCTACGGATACATGTACATGTAGGCTTGTCCCACCCCTTGGAACTATACTTGCTTCATGCTGTGGATGCTACCCACCATACAATTCAGGGTTTTCGCAGTTCCAAATGGTCGGACGAGGCTACATATACTATCATATACTTGTGAGCATGCACACCCGCAACCTGCACACAGACACGCATACGCATACATTACTCATCTATTTTAGCATTTTTCAACATACCACAAGAAAATGACAACATGCATACATTTCCAGTTCTCAGAAGCATGTACATTAAGCTTTTAGCAGGGGTGCTGTAAGCCATCACGCTAAATAAAACATACATAACCATACAACGCATACAGACATATGGCATCCGGTCAAAAATGCTTGATAGGTTTTTAGTCTCCGATGACCATATTAGAATTGTTGATGTTGTTTTTTATTTTCGCCACAAGGCGGAGTCATGTATATATGCAGTGATTTTGCTTTCCCCCATGTCAGCGCTAGTTTCGCGCTTGTTTGGCGCTAGTTTTTTTTGAATCATGTATTTGTTTGCATCCTTTTCAATTGCGATTCTTCTCCATAGCCTTTTTCCTTCTTAGTCTCAAGCTCATTGGTAAAGACAACATGTCTATACCAGATACTTGTCGTTCATCTCGATGCCTTGGCCGACTTTCGCAATCCATGATCTCCACAATTTCCCCAAAGTTGCAGACCAGTGAAAACGTTCCTCTGGCGCTAGATCCGCGCTAGATCCGCGCTAGAAAAAACCCGCAGACCAAGACCCTGCCTCACCAGACCTTTGTTTTCCTTTTCTGCCACAGCAGACAGACATTAGCTCTAGCAGCTCAGAATAAAACAGGTCCGCGCTAGATACAGTTGTCGAAATCTGAAGAAAGTGTGGTTCATTGTTATGTTTAGATGTGGTGCCCCGACAATTTCGCCACAAGGCGGAGCCCCATGTAACTACGGTATTACGACCGTTTCAGGAACAAACATTTCGACACGGGCCCATATATGCACGCATCTTGAAACATATTTTCATCACAGATCGTTAGATTCGTCTCCATTGATCGATTTATCACTGGCCGAGGTGTGGTACCCTCCCGGCTGAGCATCTCCCTGGCCCTGGCAGATGCTGGGCTCGGGGAGACTCAGGGCCTCGATTTGTCAGCCATGGATGCGCGCTTTCGAGCCATGGCCCTTGGACCCCTTAGAGTCCCTGGTCCATCATGGATGGGCACATGATGATGGCGGCCCCACAAGACTCGTTGGTGGAGCCAGGGCTTGGGCTTGATGTAACATTTCCATGTGAGGAGGGCGGCCCTGTCTTGAACTCGAATGCAACGTCGGATTCGGTTCGTGGCTCTTGTTTTGCAAATGGGTATGGAGACCATATGGAGACATGAACTCATAAACAAGTCACAAAAACCTTTACATAAGGACTCAAACTAGGGTATCTCTTGGTGCTGTCGCACGAACCTGTTGGAGCCAATCCCTTTTCTATGAGACTTGGGACCTCCGCATCGGTTTATTTCTTGGGGCGTGGCCAACGCTGTCCACAAGCGTCCCAACATGGCTGTGGGATGCTGTGGGTGAAAAAAACATCCGTGACACAATCACTAGCAACACTTTGTGCAACCTCCACGGGCTTGGATTACCAGCAGTCACCCTTTCACATGTCGTCCTGAATCCCAGGTTGGAGTTGGTGAGGAGCCGCATGCCACATCTCTACAGCCCAAGATTTTGACAGACTTTGTTCAGGCCTTTGACTATGCCCCTTGGCGTATGGTCACGATCCCTCTCCTGCGGCCAAACACCTTTTCACACATAATAATTTCACTCCGAAGGAAGCCGCCACTTTGGGGTCCATGATTCATGGATAACCATGTAACACTTTGGGGTCCATGATCCTTGAGGGACCGAAGTGACTTGCAAATGGATCATTTGTAAAGAAACGGTTGGTCCCAGAACCACGGCTTCGAGGACTTGACAGAACTACACCCAAACATAGCCCGACTATGCCCAACTGGGTTTGGCGGGTGCGGGGTGGGTAGTTGGTTGGTTCTCTTCTCCACATGTGGATCTTATGGATCTTTCTTCGTTTTCGTGTCCTTCTCCGCCTTCTCCCCTCGATTTCCCTCACTGTACCTCACTGTACCTCGACTCGACTTCCTCCCTGCTGCGCCCGGCACCGGTGCCTTAGGACTTGGGAAAGCCCTGCAGTGCGGTGGACGGTCCAAAGAGCTTGGCCTTCTCAGCTCGTGCCTCCAAGATCGCGGCCACGGCGGCGCTGTGGGAGTGCCGCCTGGAGCTACCCAGGTTTCGGAGAATGGGATGTCTGTGAATGGTTGATGAATGGTTGCATAGGATTTGTGGTTGAAATATTTGTTGAAATAGCTGTTAATAACTCATGATGGGCTAATAGTGGTTGATGAATGGTTGATTAATGGTTCACTACTGGTGAACAATGATCAACATTGGTTGCGAATGAGTAGTGATGATGAGTAATGATGTATCAGCAGGCAGAAATGGTTGGCTACTAACGTTTCTTTGATGGTAGTGATGAACAAATGGTTGACTCATGGACATGTATGGAGTTTCACTTATTAAATTCATGGTTAAGCTGGTTAAACACCATTTATGTATCATGATGGTCAGCAATGCATACCAATGGACAGTGATGCTGATTAAGTAACGGGTGCTAGTTGATGTTGTCATTGAAAGAAACGGCTAATTACGCAATAAGCCATTAGCAACACCTTTGATCATCAGTGCTCAATGATGGTTTATGGGTCGTTAGTTCATGAAGAATTAGTGGTTGGTCTTCAATGATTGAGGACAACGGTTGATTAGTAGCTAGTCAATGCTTCATAATCGCAGCCAATAAGCAAACATTTCTCGAAGAAACCACTGACCTTCCAGTCTTCCAGTCATCCCAGTCCCAAGGATCTGCGGTTGCTGACATAGGTTTAGCGTAGGCGATGTCGATCAATGGCATGCCCTGTAATTGTTTCAGGCATGTGCAGCAGATCTCTGCAAAAGTCTCCATCGCTTCTTGGTCTAAGTCTTCAACCTCTCTGCAATCTCTTGAACCACTGGCCACATCTGGCCACCTCAATGAATATCAACAACCATCAACCCCTGGTAACCATTCACCAACATCCCCGGCGGTGCAGGTCCAAAAGCACCGTGGCTTTGCGCTTTGCACAGTGGATTCCTGGAGGGCTCCAGCTGGGCTGGGGCACGGAGCCGAAGCTCTGTGCGTGGCGCAACGACAGCAAAGTGTGGTTGGAGTGGGATGGAGCACCTTGGCAGTGCTGCGAAGATTCCAAGGGTCGAGCGGTCGAGCTTGGTGGACATGAAGATAGTGGAAGATAGCTTGGATGTTCATGGAAACACTCGTCCATTTGAATGAGATTCTGCCGCTGCCAGAACCTTCAATTTTTTCGACCATGGTAGATAGACAATTTTGGAAGCGCAAAGTCAAGGGACGACCTTGTGCTGTGATTTGTCAGCAAGGCAACGTCACTGGTTGATGGTAGTTCTTGGGAGTTCCACGCTTCAGTATAACAAGGTGCTTGTAAACAAACCATCCCAGCAGTTCAAACATTATTTTTTCAATGAAGCCTCCACAATTTGGTGGACAATCTATTTGACAGTCGCTCACATTAAGGACCATGGATCCTAAAAGAACAACAGCGTATTTATCAGGGAGCACGTGCGCTGGGTGTCTGCAATAGGGCAGATACCCGCAATACAGCAGGATATTGCGACATGAACCATCAGGCAATGTGCGTAGTAAAGGTCCAGCCAGGGTGGTTGCTTCAACGCCCTGCTGGTGAGGTTAGGGGGCTGGTCCCATGAAACTTGACGTTGACCAGTTGACCATTGGTTCTGGCTACTCAATTGACTTCATGGTTACATATGGTTGTTATATGTTCTTATGACTACATGTTGCAGTTTTATTCACCATTGTATATCGTTGAGCATAAAACTCCAACAATTATGATGTACAACCATTAGCCAACCACTAGCCAACCATTTCTACTGGACCACTAAGCGACCATGAAGCACCCGTTAAGTACTCAGCAACGAATTCCAGCCAGCTTACCCTGTGGTGCCCTTGGGCTAACATCTATATAGTATAGTAATAGTTCTAGTTATCATTCACCATTATTGCTGACCATTGATCTGACCATACGATTCCAATCACTATACTTAATGTAAGCTAGCCCAAGAGCCTGTATCCCCCCTTTAAAAGTCCATTTAGCTGTGACTAAACATATTTATGGTTACTTAGCCATTCTTGAGCTGTGGTAACCTGCCCTTAGGCGAAGAGCCTGTATCCCCCTTTCGGCTTCATGGCTTTATCCGAGTGGTACTTCGAGATGCTGCGGGATTCTGCGAGGCCTGGATCATTTGGGGGTAATTGCCCCCATTTTAAGAAGCCCCTATTTCTCGAAACAAGAAAAGCCAAAAGTCATGTTCTTGACAACGCAGTTCCATACTTTTTGAAAGCAGGGAATCCCAACGCCATTGGAGGCCTCCACAGGTACTGAAAAAAAATAATGACATGACGCTTCTGGTAAACCAACCTGCAGGTTAAGAATCAACCGTTTGAATAGGTAAACGAGCTAAGAAGTTCTAAAAGTGGTGGATTTTAACCACTTCAAGATTAATCAGAAAGTAGCTCCATGTTTGCCCAGAGGTTGGTCCCAGGGCTCAGCATCCAGGCATGAGCTGTACGAGCGAGCACTGCAGGTGGAAATTGCCAAGGTCAAGGCGGCGCACACCCGGGCCGGCCTCAGCTGTTGAATAAGAGCTGACCAAACTGTGGGAGAAGTGATCAAAGACAAGTGATCCGTGGATGATGATGAGTGATGGTCATGTAATGCTGATTAATGATGCTCAATGATCAGTCAATGATGGTTAATGATGCTTAATGATCAGTCAATGATGGTTAATGATGGGTAAACAAGTTGATCAACTCAACTATCACCAAACAATGATGACTAGTGAATGAGGATGTCACCAGCCAGAGCTGACCAGGTATTGTCCGGGCATGTTAGGCAAGCAGTTTCCACGGCAGGGTTTGGACCACCGCCCAGTTCGGAGGGTTGGATACAGGGGCTGGGTCAATGATGGTGCAGCCATTTTTGACATTTCTTGAAGCTATGGTGATGCATCATTTTGGGATGCTTGGAGATACGTGGGTACCAAGTTGGCCCTGAAACAGCATGTGTTCATGAAAGTGCATCAAACTCTGGGTGGATGATTTTGACACAGATACACAGACCATCACAGCAGACCCATACACACAGCAGACTCACACATGTTTTGGTGGACATGCTTAAAGGTGCGCACTTGTGCATGTTGGCTTCTTTGGCTAATCAGGTTGACAGATTTATCCATTGATGGTTCTGTGCGACAGGAGACACGTTCAGAGTGCAAAGTCCTGGATGTTGGCAGTGGCGATGGTAACCGGACTGCATAAGCCTTCACCAAGGTGAGGAAATGGCAGATCAATCCCCAGGTGCTCCACTCAACTGGGCCCCCAAACTATCGTCCAATCACAGCCTATCGACTGATCGGCGGCGCGGAGATGTTCGACGAGTTTACTCCTGGATTCACAGATATTTCTGGATATTCATAGCTCACAGCAATGGCACCCTGCAGTTGTGAAGATTCGTTGCTAAACAAAGCATAAGTGCCGCTTTGACTGGTGGAGTCCCCGCCATTCTAGATGTTTTGCCAACATAGGACATGGACCAACTCAAATTGCCCACATGGCCCTAGCTAGACGACTTCAATGACCGCAGGGATCAGAATGACTATCCAGACTCTCAACATTGGGGCTGGCCGTTAACACCATGAGATGGGATCTGGAGAATCCCAAGAAGGTCATCGCACGAACCAGTGATGTCAGAAGCAACTCATACGTGGAGGTTGATTGGTTGATTCCCATCTCAGCAAGACTTCTTCACTTTTCCGGCTTAGCGATGAATATGAATTCATCAACGAGGAAATGATACATCAATCAACCATCATCACTACCGTCATCATTGGGATCATCCTTTGGTTGTTTGCATCCTTGGCTGGCACTTGCCATGAGCACAGGCAGACGCTGCAGAGAAAATTAAGCATCATCAAGCATCATCAACCACTATTCACCATTGTGAACCACTATTACGCACTACTATCGACAACTATGAACCACTAATTGGTGGTTTCTCAAAATAGAGGTACCCCCATTCATAGTATAACAGCTGCTTTTCGTGGCCTGAGGCATTCTGTCCTTAATGGCGCTGAGGGCGGGTGCCACGTATGGCCTTGGCCCTTTGGCGCATCTCAGAATTGTTGGTCTGGCCGTCTCCGAAAAAAACCATAGAGTCGAAACGCACACATTTAGTGATTAATGTTTACTGCACTTAGGTTTTTGTTGGCAACGTTATTTTTCTAATCTTATGCATGATCTTGCATGTGTATGTCTTCGAATAACCAAATAAATAGATAAATGAATAAATGTAAATGTAAATAAATGAATATATATATATATATATATTATATACATACATGTATCTGCCGCATTGAGTACGCAAATCAGCCATTCCATGTCTTGACATTCCTTCGCCCCTTTTCAGTGTGTGGTCACGCACCAAGGTGTGGAGTACGTCACGCAGATTGCTCGCGCCTCTGAAGAGGTCATCGACGCCAACCGGAAAGCCAACCATGTGCCGCCGACGCCTCTAGAGATTTGGTGCACAGATGTCAGGCCCCTTGGAGGTGGTGGCAGCGGACGGGTTTATGAAGATCTGAAGGCTCAGTGAAGGCATGGCAGTGGACCTTCGTAGGGTTACTCCAGGCTTGCGTAAGTAGTGCCGGGGCACTTGGCATCACAGAGCTGCAGCTGGACTGAAGGGGTGATTCAAAGAGCTCAAATACGCCCTGGGAAGACATCCCGTCGTGGCATAAGGATTGAGCAGTCCAGCAAGTAATTCTTGCCAGCGAAGCTCAAAATGATCACATTTTCTCAAAATGATGGCATTTGCCGATATCCAAACGTGGAGGGATAAAAACCATCATCGATGTGTCATTTCTCCAGCAGCCCGTCGCCAATGGATGGCTCAGGGGCATCGGTGAGCGGCAGTCGGAGGACGAGCGTTTTGAAGTTCTGGTGACTGAACTCATGGATGCCTCCGGGCTGGGTGAGAGCCTTGCCATGCCACTTGAGATTTCCAAGGGCCTTGCTGACCAATTCACAAGTTGGACATTTTCAGGTTTACCCAACCCGAAAAGGTCCAAACAACAACATGGAAATTGTACTGTTGGCTTGATCCATCACTGATTCCCTCTTCTCCTCCTCCTCGTTCTTCTTCATTCTTCTCCTCTTTTCTTCTTCCTCCTCTTCTTCTTTGCTTTTGCTGCTTTTACTGTCACGATGGTTCTGCATTGTTCATGTCGTTATCAGTGGTTGTGGCTGCCACTATCATCTTTCAAGCTACCAAGAACGTGGTCTACACCTCGAACAGACTTTTCAAACCAAATCAGTTTCACAAAAACACTTTAGAACTTTAGACGCTTCAAGACTGACATTGAAGACTCAGATCCACATTTGCTGCCAAGTGGTAGGCACAGCATGGCACAGCTCACCAAGGAATCTCATCCTTCTCACTGAAGGCTCCAAACGCCGGCTCTGCAAATCCACCAGCGCGGTGATTCCTGCGAAGCTTCGTTTGAAGGCAGTACTGTGCGAGGCGAAGCGGCGCTTCACCTGGTGGCGAAACTGGCGCTTTGATGCGCCGGTAGATCTAAGAAAGACAAACAATAAGTGATATCATAGTGATATCTTGTAATAGATATGAATAGAATTGAATAGATCATGACAATATATGAGAATCTTAAGTGAAACAATGTGAAATACCATCGTTGATACATGGAGTAGATCCATGAATCAACATATAAATCAACAACACTGCTATTATCATTTTTTGGTATGTAACCAGCATCCGACAGTGGTTGACCACATTCTGTGTAGATGTGTTTGTTGATGTTGCTCCTTACAGATCCTTTTTCCTTGGCAATCATTGCTGGGTATAGCAACCGGACATCGGTTTCGTGATGTTTTGTGCCAAACTCTTTTGTTATCCATTCTTTTGGAGGCATTGACAGAAGCAGTGTGGAATCAACACACCGGGACTATGGACCACAAGCAATTGTTCTGTTCACCCCAAAACCAGGTTCCATCCCCAAAGTTGTAGCTCGCTGTAGGCCATTCTTTTGCTTCTGCTCAGAGTGTGAGGAATGTGAAGAAAGCACATTTTTTGTAATAAGAATAGTGGAGACGCTTCTGGGCAAAAAACACACAACACTTTTCAACTCCTGAAAGTGATACTTACTGTAAACAGAAGGAACATACTCTTCTCAAGCCAAGCCCTGAACTTTCTTCCTTGCTTTTTTGCTTAGTTAGTATATTATGATTGTCAGAGGGGATGTCATACTGCAACAGCTCCTAGTGGGAGTTCCTTCTCATCCTGCGTCCTGCGTGGAAAAGCTATTCTAATTCTGCTCATATGATGGCACCGCGCCAGCTTCTTCTCCCAAATGTTCCAGCAATTCATGGGTCATAATTCTTATGAGGCCTGAAATGATGGCAGAGAAAGCTTGATTTGAGTCTAGATAGATATTTCCAAGAATCCAAAAGCTTGGTTGTTTCCAGACTCTTATGTAGGGGTGACATGATCCACGGATATCCACGGCAGTTTGGTTTTAGTTGCTGGAAGTGTCTCAAATTATCAGTTTGGCGCCAACCAAACATCCTGTCCCAGACCAGAAGCCCCTCCTCCCAATGTTTACGAATCGGTTTGCAGGTGAAGCTCCCTGAAATCAACGGTGTGAACATCGATGCTGGGTGGCACTAGAAGAACTTCAAAAATCCGTCATCGCAAGCCTTAGAAGATCGACAAAAGTGCAAACTTCAGAGAATATACATGAATATATTTATATATGTATATCTGTATATTTTTCTATATATATATATATATGAATATATCAATCATGTCCAGATTCCTCAAGATCATAAGACTAGCGAAGACTTACCTAAAAGATCTGTGAAGGCCAGATGCTCGCTGGTCATTTGGAGCATGTGCTTCCACATCAGTGCTACTTGAAGGTAGGGTCAGCAGAAACTTTTGTGATTTTCTTGTCCTGCTGGGCGCTAGCCATTGATCCACAGTTGTCCTGCTTGCGACCCCGCATAGCCTACACTGAAAACTGTGATTGCAGGGCCAAAAACCAAGGTTTTGCTGGCTGGAGCTAAATCCAAGTGGTAATCAAAGTGGTAATCAGGTCCCAGCATTGACACAGTTATACTTGTAGCACCATATCCTTTTGCACCTTAGCAACTCATCATTTTTGGATGGTCTACGTCCGGGGGTCCACATTGCTGCTTAGGAGGCATTGTCATGGCTACAAACAGCACGTTCAGAAGATCAATAGTCTCCACTGGCTTCTCATCGTTTCCCTGCTGCAAACGTTCGCTTTGGAAAGGTCACCCCACTATCCCTCACACATCGCCTGACCAAGCACTTTGACCAGGGAGTGATCCCATGGCACGTCCCAAACCAGGACGCTTTCTGGCCGTTTTGGCCAGTGGATCGCACTGGTGATTCACTGTGGCTTGGAGTTGACCTTGACAAGAGGGAAGGACTGGCAATCGCTGAGCCGAAGCCTAAAAATGGTGCTGTTGATTCGTTACATGCAGTTCAACTACCTGAGTCACTGTGGGCAATTGTGAATTTTCAAGAAGTTGCCAAGACCCACTGCCCACAACTTAATGGGTTCAAGCTTTCCAGCTGGGGTCATTCCATGCTATGAGGATGAAGCGATAAGGACTCCCAGATTATGAATGCTGATATTTGCCTGCCATGTTTGCTGGGTCAATCAGCGAATTGCTGGGTTTCAAAGAGGCAAAGCAGAGATGTCGGTTTTGATTGGCAGCAGGTATTTGTATAGGGGGTACACTGTAGGTTGGCCAGAAATTGACTTACCTCCAAAATGATTTGCGAGCTAACTTTGCATTCCGTTGATGGGAAAGTACCACATGTAACCTCCATATCAATGTGTTTTGGCTTCGGCTAAGTGGCACTTGTTATTGTTACGTGCTAAAGATTCCTGGCAGAGGGTGCTGGTGGTGGTCTCCCCTGGGAGGAGACTTCAAAGTGTTGACCGATTCCGTGGAACTCCTATCCTTGCGCTTGGGGGAGGCGTGTGGAGCTGCCATGTGCTGGTTTGGCCAAGGATTTGCCGGAGAATCTTTGTAAAATAAGACACCAATTGATGGTTGTTCTTACAGTATGTTCTTGCCTATGAATTCACCATGATTGACTATGCTGGCGCTGCTTGTAAATCCACCATTGTAGTGTTGATGGTGCCAGCATTGCTGGTTCCTATGCATCGTTTCTGCAGGCTGATGCTGATGCCATTCCCAGCCGCGCAACGTATCAGTTCAACGGCATCACCAGCGGCACTGCCAACATGGTGCTGTGGTCGCTTAGACGAAGAGAAAAGGTCAATGAATTCTTCTGATTTTCTTGTTACTTTCCACAAGTCGCATCACAGTTTGCTCAGAGATGGTTGTGATGCGATATTTTGACTCCGAAGTGTGGGCATTAGGCAAAAATCCGGTACTTGAACCACGGCATGGTTCCACAAGCTGAGTTGATGACATTCAATCCTTGAGTGTTTTTCAACTTGGGCGCTCGCTGGATCTGTTTCTCATTTGTTTCCCCACAAAACAAGTCCTCAACGTTATATCAAGTTATATCAACACAAGTCCTCAACGTTATATCAAGGACAGAGGGGCGGGTATTTTTGTGGCTTCGCCATGGAATTCGGGTCCGATCGGAAAAATCTCCAGGGAAAGCTGGGCACTGAGGTGGTTTGAAGCTCAACTCAGTGAGACAGTGACCTGACTGAACCCCTGGGATCCTCCGCGACCCAGCCGCTAGAGCATCATTTCACATGACACAGGACATGGCAAGATGATCCGTGTGAGAAGCAGCATTGCCGACACGCATAGTCAGATGCGACATCATTTGAACGATTTTTTTTGTTCTAAATGGATTTATTTTTCCTCTAAATTGATATACCATGTCATACCTTTGAATCAGTGTTTTCACCTTCAAAGGTTCAACATATGCAACAGCATAGCGGAAACCCGCCCCGTTGTTGGCTTCCCAGGACCCATCAGTGGTCCTCACGAATGCGCCCACCTCATTGGATGGCCGACATGCTGCGACCTGCTGGGGTCAGGCTGCTGCAGAGATTTCCCATGCACAGGTGGGGATGGGTACGCAGACATTTTTGGAGACGAAGATTTTAGATGCAAGGAGCATCAAGGAGCATCAAGGAGCTTGCCAGTAGAATCTGTGATTGTTGCTTCAAGCTTTCTCACCGAGTAGGAGCAAAGAGCCCGCTATTAGTATTTGACAGCCATGAAATAGGTTGACACTGCAGGATTTTTGAAGATCATGGGCCCTAAACAATCACCAGCTATGAGCGGTCCCTATGGTTGGTTTTGACGTAGCGCTCAACAAGGCTGTCCCGTGGTATGCCTGGGCATCCGTGGGTGTCGAGGTGCTGAAGGGCCAGAACACGGAGATTCAGATGGAGATGACCTTCGGCGACTCGAGCTAACGACTTTAAAGGTTGAAGGATCTTGAAGGTCCATCTAAATGAGATGGGCTTACAATGACTTACATATGGTTACTATTAAGGCTACTGACTTGATATCTGTAATATGTCAATATTTGTTGCGAAGGTATTACTGTAAGAGTAAGAGTGGTCAAAAATGGTTCATGCTAATAGTGCTTAATAGTGCTTAATATCGAACCTATTCACAATGGGTAAAAATGGTTTGCTATCTTAAATGATAGCAAGCAGGATGCCAGCACACCAGTGCCATCTCACTTTTTTCCCGAGGGCACCACACCTTGGTTTTTTCGCTGACGCGATGCAGCTGGTTACCGAAATGATAGCTAATTACTAACGATCAATTGTGTTTGACAATAGGCGATAATGGCTAGTAGGGGTTGCTGATGGCTAAACACGGTTGACAATGGGTTGACAATGGTAAATAGAGGTTGATGGCTTGCAATGAGATCCAGCGGATCGTGATGCGCCTCTGAAGACGGCTGTTGGCTTCCCGACTGATTAGCCAACCAGTATAGTAGGATGCGAGGAGGTGTACGTTTAAATAGCTCAACTGTCGCCACTTTCGCCATCAATCTGTCCAAGAACCAAGCCATCGCGTTCAGTGGCATCCCCAGCGTTTTCACTTACCTAACTTCTTCTTTGCACCCCCATTCCGTTTGGTGATTTCCTGTTGACGAGCAACACCCCCGCACTACTTCGGGTTGGTGGCATGGATTCACAGGTGGTGAATGACCGGACAGCATCAGGGTGGCATTGTCCCTTCAAGTCCTAAGGTGACTACCAGCTGAAGTTCAAAACACCGGGCACTCAAGGCACGGATTCACGTCCTGCTCGGGGCCTCTGTTTGTTCAACAGATTCTTCGGACTTTGGATGGACTTTGAATCGCTTGCCAGCGCATTGGTGCCTCCAACAATGTTGATACCCACCTTTCTTATATGGTGATCCTGGGCCGTGAAACAGATAATTTGTGCGGATACCGGATACCGGCTACTTGCAATCCATTCATGGACCTCTTTCCGGTCATAGAAATTCATGAAGAGTCCAGTGCTGCAGGTGAAAGAACGGCTTCGCGCTTCAAAGCACCGCCGAACGTCGAAGAGTATTCAGTGGAGTACCAGCAAGTACTTAAGGCGATGAGCCACGCGAGATTCGCCTGGCACCTGGTTGTTTGTGTTGCGCACCCCCCGTTGTCTTTGTCATTCATGGGTTTAGTACCGTTCGGTCGGGTCGATTTTTTTGGTAGTCGTTGTTGTTGGGTCCAATTTCTTTTTGTAGTGGATGTAGTGGGATGAGGCATTGATATGACCACAATATTCTTGGGCTTCAAACCAACACCAAGATTACGCTCGGTTGGTTGGTTTCCGACCTTGTGACCTTGTGCATCTTTTTTGGATCATTTGCTAGTGACATCTGATTACATCTGATTACGTCTGGTTACATCTGGTTACATCTGGCTACATCTTGTGACTTGAAACCTTCGCTCACCCGAGCGAACCAGGATTATGCCCAACGACAGCAGAGCTACCAGAGCTTTGCCAAAGAGTCTCGGGTTGGACACACAGCCATCTGCACAGCTGATGTCGAGGCAGTGCTGGGGGTGCGAGATCAGTTTTTGATTCTGGTGTGTGAGCCAGGGTTAAGGTTCATCAGGTAACCAAAAAAATTGGGTGATTCTGATATTCCAATGCGAGCCATCAATACTTCGGACCTCCCCAGTGCTGTGTGGTGGCCAGCACTCCATGTTAATTCAACCTAGTTCTCACATGGGTCGAGAATAGCCAGCAAGCCAGGGATCACCGGGATCACCTTGAAATTGCTGCATCAACAGGAGGTTTGCTGCAGGGGCATGGTCACCGCATGAAGAGTTTACATAGCAGAGTGTGTGGCTGACAGAGGGGCCGTTGAGTCTGGGCCCCTGAGCATAGCTGGCGGGTTGCTGAGGAGGTTGTGCGGTAGGAGATTAATTAGTTGTTTCAGGGAGGGGAGCCACCTTCACCAGCTACGGTGGCCATGGTTGCTTCATACCATACATATATTCAATACATGAATATGACATGAACATATATATATATATATAATATTTATACACAAATGATTTTCAATGAATATATGTACATGTATTGACAACTGTGCTAATAGCTATTTTGATCTATTTTGATGTAGCAATAATTATAAATACACATTTATATACATATACACACATATACATACGTATATATATATATATATCAGAAAGGGACGCTGTGCGCCCGTGTGTTTTTCATGGTTTTGGTGTGGGGTTTGGGGGCCCCTCCCATTAAATAAGGAATAATTGACACCAAAAACACCAAAGATTTCAGACAAATGTGACTAGTTGAGGAATTCTCCTGAAATCTTTGGTGTTTTTGGTGTGGGGTTTGGGGGCCCCTCCCATTAAATAAGGAATAATTGACACCAAAAACACCAAAGATTTCAGACAAATGTGACTAGTTGAGGAATTCTCCTGAAATCTTTGGTGTTTTTGGTGTGGGGTTTGGGGGCCCCTCCCATTAAATAAGGAATAATTGACACCAAAAACACCAAAAACACCAAAAATTTCAGGAGAATTCCTCAACTAGTCATGTTTGTCTGAGATCTTTGGTGTTTTTGGTGTTTTTGGTGTTTTTGGTGTGGGGTTTGGGGGCCCCTCCCATTAAATAAGGAATAATTGACACCAAAAACACCAAAAACACCAAAAACACCAAAGATTTCAGGAGAATTCCTCAACTAGTCATATTTGTCTGAAATCTTTGGTGTTTTTAGTGTTTTTGGTGTTTTTGGCGTTTTTGGTGTTTTTGGTTTGCGGTTTGGGGGCCCCTCCCATTAAATAAGGAATAATTGACACCAAAAACACCAAAAACACTAAAAACACCAAAGATTTCAGGAGAATTCCTCAACTAGTCACATTTGTCTGAAATCCTTGGTGTTTTTGGTGTTTTTGGTGTTTTTGGTGTGGGGTTTGGGGGCCCCTCCCATTAAATAAGGAATAATTGACACCAAAAACACCAAAAACACCAAAAACACCAAAGATTTCAGGAGAATTCCTCAACTAGTCATATTTGTCTGAAATCTTTGGTGTTTTTAGTGTTTTTGGTGTTTTCAATGCTTACCATTACATAATAAATAATTGACACCAAAAGACTAGGAATACCAAAAATACCGAAAACACAAAGATTTCAGGAGAATTCCTCAGGTAGTCATATTTGTCCAAATTATTTGGCGTTTTTGGTGTCAATTAAATAGGGTCCCTCCCATTAGATAGCGAGGCCCTCCCATTAAATGACTACAATTGACACCATGCTTTGGGTGGTCTGGGTGCCAAATGATTAATTAAAGGCTCAATCTCAATAAATAGGCCCTAGTTGATATTAAGAACATTGAAAACGCAAAAGATTTCAGGACAAGTTGGAGAACGCCCCAAATCCAAATTTGTGCTTTTGGAGTTTTTGGTGTCGTACTTTCAAACTCATTATTGCCTGTTTAATTACAGCTTCTTGAATTAAGGCAAATTAAATATTACACTTTTTCCTATGGCCTATTTCATTGGGGAATATTTAACCGCAGTAAAACCCATTTGAGTAGAATCTATTTAATTAGAGCGCGTCTAAGTGTGGGTATTCCAACTAGGGTCTATTTGATTAGAGCATATCATAATCTATTTATTTACCAACAAAAACGCCACAAACACTAAAGCTCGCAGGGAAATTCCTAGATACCAGCATTTGTCCAAATTATTTGGTGTTTTCAGTATTGCGCCGTCAAACTCAATTGTAGCCTGGTAACTACGGCCTCTTGAATTCAGGCATACATCAGGATGACCTACTTATGGCCTATTCAGCAATCCATGCAAAAAAAACAAGTAGATTTACTTAAGGAGAACCACTACAAAGCCTCACATGCATATGCATACATAAATATTGACATTAAGCATTTACTACATATCACCTTCATATTACTGCATCTTTGTAACTTTCAAAAAATCAGTGTTTCTATTGGAAATGCCACGGGCGCAGGGCGTCCCCCTCTCATATATATATATATATACACACATATACATATATATATATATATATATATATACAGGTACACGTACATGAATACATAATTATCCGCATACATGTGTATGTGTGCATATACACCAAGATGGACCAACCGCTATGTGTCGCGGTTGACGATACCTTGTCGTGACCCATGTCAGCGCGCCGCAGTCCGTGGCCGCCTTGCAGCGAAGCGCTTTGGCCATGGCTTTGTTTCCTGGATCCTTTGGATTGGAATTGGCCACTGCCAATCGTGTATTGGTCAGCTGGTACACAGCCACTCAGCTTGGAGATGACACATTGACCATCAATGACCTTTGGTTAACGGTTACTTCCTTTGGTCAATTCTTGCAAGTTCGGGATCCTTTGTTTTGAGGCAGGCATGCCACTCCATGCACCAACCCATGGGCCAACCGGGTCCCAAGGTGGGAGGCGAAGGGCGCAGCTGAGAAGCACCGGCTGAGCAGCGTCAGTGTCAAACACCTAAGGAACAGAAGACGGCAGTCTTAAAAAAAGAGATTTACCAGTGCCAGTACCATTAACTTCTGCTCATGGGATGCGATTGAAACTCGTGGGTTGAAACATGATGATCGCAGAGGGCGGGACATCCGCGAATGGCCGTGTCGTATGCAAATATGGGGATGCACCACCCCCATTCGATTCCATTTGATCACATGCATGTTTTAAATGACCCCATGGTGTCATTGATCATTTGATTTGGTTACATGAAAATACATGAAACCACACAAAATGCAACCATCATCGACCAGCAAATCTGAATCACAGGAACTTTTTGCAGGTCCTTATTCACTGGCCAATTATATCTGTGCCTTAGGGCCTCAAGGGACATCTACTGGAAGCCATTGTGACTACCATCATCCGCATGTGTGATCCATGCAGCAATGCAGCACAGGCTGGTTTCCCATTCAACAGAATCATGTTCCTGCATTGATTGGTTCAAACTTTCTGATGTGCCAAATCGTGACTTGCCATTAGACCTAGCGGCAATTGCATCCAGACTCGCGCTATGGCATTCGAAGGACGAAAAGCGAGACCTAATGGGCTGCAGTTTGGTTCCATGGTGACACTCGAGAATTGGAATAGTTGAATCCTTTGAATTTTAACGAAGCTCAGGTTCGTTGGCTGATGTTGGCTGACATGCCGTTCCAATACCTTGTGTGTTTAGTATGTGGATAGTCACGCCTTTTATGGGAGGGAGTTTGGACCAAGTTTAATTTGGAGAAGGGACTTATCATCGATCCGTTGGCTTTGTTTAAATAGTGATGACCACATTTTTTAGAAAGGCTAAAGGGAGAAAGGTAGACTTGGAGTCCTATCATACTGCTTATTATATCCTGATGCCATGATCTTTGTTCACAGATCATCTTTTGATGTTGGGAAACCATTGGACCAAGGAAATTGGAAAGAGAAACTTTGAATCAATGTCTCTTCCAACAGGGCACCAAGTTTCCCACAAATGGGGGTATCCGGAAAAGTTTGGCTTCAAATTGAAAGTGAGATAAAGTAAGCAGTTGGCTCAAGAAGCAGTTTCGGGGGTATGGCCATTGACCGAAGAAACCCGGCTTGTGGCCACAGCCGCCATGGTTGATCAGCTTGTAGGGCTTCGGCGCTACTCCCCATGTTGGTTCTTCTCAAGTATAAGTACCGCTTAATTTAGCCAGTAGCCACTATTCACTATGAACTTACTGTAACTATGAATACTATTTCAATTTATCCACCATGAGCCAGCAGGACAAATTCACCAAAACATGAACCTTTCTTAACGCTGTTAACACAGTATTTTCCTGTTATAACACTAACAAAAACTGTTCACATCTACCAACCGCTGCTAAGCATCATGAGCCACCGCTGCCAGGGCCTCTTGCTAAGGTCCAGCACGGTGAATCCCAACTCGTGGTTGTTGAAGACACCAGAGGCCATGGGAGCCACAACATCGTCGCCCCCTTCGGGTAACTTCCAGCCGTGGCAAATCTGAACGAACTTATAGCTGGAGGCTCAGCTTGTAACACTGATGTAACTTACTGATGTAGAATGTAGAAGGTTGGAGTCTCCCTACTACAAATAGTCTTCTTTTGGGTGGTTGGTAGGTACCGCCATTTACCAGGTTGGTGGTTGTTATGGTGTAATGAATGTTGCTGATCAATTCTGGCACAATCAAGAATTGTCACTGTTTTGGCTGCTTCTGGTGGGTTGGATGAAGGAGCTACAAGGATCCCTCCCCATAGTGCAATTTGATGTAAGTCATTTGCAAAGTCGGTCAAATTAATTCGCTGCCCATATTTTGGCTGAAGCATCTACTAGGAGATCCACACAATAAACCACTCATTCTGATGGTGAATCACTACGGCAAAACCGGTGGCTTAGAGCTGGATCGACCATGGGACGAGCTGTCAACCAATCATGGGGATGATGGGGATCAGCCACAAGGAACCAGCCAAGAGAAAAACGGCCGTACGAGTAGCTGACCATCCTTCGCCGGTCACATCCACATCAACTACATTCGAGTCTTACGTTTCCATATTGTCACGTCTTGTGCTCTAGATTTCTTGGGAGCCCTCAGCCTACGGTGGGAATCCCTCCTACCGAGAGGCCAAGAAGCGGAGTGCTTGCACACCACCCCCATCGATTCAAAGAAGGTCACAGCTGACTCTGGCTTGGTTGTTGTGGGACATGGCAATGTGATTCGGAGATGCTTACTACCTAACAGACCTACTTGTATCCTCTATGAGTACGATATTTATACGTATAAATATCTTTTTGGTAATCATCCACCATCATCAACCACTGTGGCTGTATATTTATCAATTCAGTAGTGAACGGCCACCCATTTGGTCATTGAAAGACATAGTGCCGTTTTCCGTCCATGGATCATAAGAATAGTGGGGGATCCAAAATGGGGGACAGAGGAACAATAGTTTGGATGATCCCATGTTACGCGAGTAAACTGAAACTTCACAGATAACAGGCTTTTCCAGCAGTCATATGCTGAGATGACATGCCCATGGGGAAGTCCTGAAAGAAAGCACGTCATGGGGCAGGGAATTCTGTTTGCAATTTGTTCCAGTCTGTCATTTCCGGAGAAATGACAAGGTCTCGGAGTCACAGATTTGTGTATTCATATTTTCATCATTCTTCATACCGATAGCTATCTATGGCAAATACAGTCACCACCAAAGCAAATATAGTTTTCATTATGTCACCACTGAAGCAAATATAGTTGTAATTATGTCACTACTGTAGTCACTACCTGTATCTATACAAATCTGTCGTGATTACGGTAGATGCACGTCACTGCTGCCTATCAGCCAGGCTGCGTGATGATGTTCAGACGGCCTTGCTTCAAGACTCTGACACGCTTTTGGCGGCCTGGCTTCGCTTCAAGTGCAACGGTGTGTCCGTGTGACCCACAACGTCCCAGGCGACAACCAGGCCATACTAATACATGAACCCTATCTATAATCCTGGAGATGATGAATATTTCCCTAATATTCATTAAACATCATTAAACCAGGATTGCCATTGTTGGATTGGGACTATCCAATGACACAGGAGCTTTCGCTAAGATCCATGGCTATGCCCCAAATGTGGTGCATAGATGTGCTCATGGAATATGTTGTATTACATGTTATTATATCTATATAATATATTAATATCATATTTTATGTGATATCCAACATGATATTGTATTCATCATATTTTATTACATATCATATTATGTTGGACCCACATCAATTGAATGATACGTATTTGGATAGACATTCATTGGTGATTGGTCCATCAGTTGTCCCCCAAATTCCCCGGCTGAAGAGCCCCCTGCGCCTCAATGGTTGGTCCCCGAGGTTGATCGTCCGGTGTGCCACAATAACTGTTATAAACCATTATTAACCATGGTGAACGATCATTAGTATTAACCATTAGTATTAACCATGAGTAACAGTGGTTAATGAAAATGGTTAATCCATGTTAATACTAATGGTGAACGATCATGTTTTGTAACCACTACTATTGAGCACTATTAGCCACTACTTTTCTTATCATTCTAAACCACATTATTAGCCATGGTTTACAGTGGTTGCCACCAGTACCCATTCATAGCCACCGTTGCCGACTCTTGAGCCGTTCTGAACTAGTGCTGGACGCATTTTCTCCTCCCAAGCTGTACCAACTGATCGGCTGACCAAGAGCCTGGTCATTGGGAACAATCCGTATGTGGTTAATGATGGTGGCTAATGATGGTGGATTGATGGTGATCAATGATGGTGTTTCATGATGGTGGTTGATGATGGTGGTTAGTGATGGTAGTTAATGATGGTGAACCACGATCTTTGCCATGATAGGCCATGAGTTAGGTTGGCCATCATTGATGATGATCATTAATGACGACCAACATTGATAGCCATCATCTACCAATTACTAACCCTTCGTTAAAACAATCTATGTAGCGAGTTCATCGATAATGAGCCATTGAGAGCATTCTGAACTAGAATCATAAACCATTCACCATTGTCAACCAGAAATGAATTGTCATTACCTAGTGTTACAAGATAGTATACCATTCATATGCTTCCTCGCTGATGGTTTTATCTATACATCAACCATTATTGACTCAACCACTTGTCGATCATTCATTCGTCAGCCATTCATCATGATGAACCATTGAGGCAAATCCAGCATTGGTAGGCTTGATCCATTATGGGTTCTAGCAATCTAGAATGAACAATTAGTTCGGTGGATCCATGTGGGTGAACCATTGATCCATTAGAACCACTCGTTTAATCATAGCGATTCATGTTTGTAACACAGTATATGTTTTTTCTTTCATATAGATCTAATTATGTGTAATCCTCTAAAAACAACCTCCATAGTATTTCTACGGCTATCAGCAATAGATCAATCACAAGATAAACCAATGAATGAAAACGGATCAACCCTCTAATCTCCTATGGTTCAACATCAAGGGTTCCTGTTGTGCGCGACACCCTGAGAAGAACTTCAGGCCCTGGCGCTGCTACGCAACCACCGCTGCTGCAGTGACCCGGCGGAAGTGGGACAGATCTTGGGGAGGATGGATGATGGATGGATGATGGAGTTGGGTTGGTTGGTTGGTTTGGTTTGGTTTGGTTTGGTTTGGTTTGGTTTTTTGTTTGTTTGTTTGGTTTGGTTTGGTTTGGTTTGGTTTGGTTTGGTTTTTTGTTTGTTTGTTTGTTTGTTTGTTTGTTTGTTTGTTTGTTTGTTTGTTTGTTTGTTTGTTTGTTTGTTGGTTTGTTGTTGTTGTTGTTGTTGTTGTTGTTGTTGTTGTTGTTGTTGTTGTTGTTGTTGTTGTTGTTGGTTTGTTGTTGGCTGTTGGTTGTTCGTTGTTGTTGTTGGGTAGCATCTTGATGTGTAGGGACATGGCTGATGGAAGTGTGCACTGTCTGCAGCTTTTGGCTGAACAAAAGCAATAGGGGTCGGGGCCGTCGAATGGACCTCGACGAACTTCGAGCAGCCTCGGTGCCTCGCTTGCTCGATCTCCTGTTCCAGATCGTGGAGGAACTGATCCGCAGGTACCGAGCTGGTCGACTTCGAGATAGGATCCCACCTTGGGATCCCAATTTCCAGCCCAGACCTCAACGAGATCCTCAGGAACGCCGCCAGTGAGGAGCCATGGTGATCATCCCCCTGGTGCTGTTCACATGGGCTTTCGCGCCTAGCTTGAGTGCTGGGTACAGGGGATGGCAGAGCTGGATGTCGGCTATGGTGGCCTGGTGGGCTCTACTCCGCCGGTTCACCGAGGCCCTTCCAGTGGCGAGGCGACCCCACAGACTGGTGGGGCTGTGCAGCGACATGGAGAACACCATGGTGCAGGCGATGCTTCAGATCTCCGCTGGCACACGGGTCCACATCCCTCACCAACGGGACCGGGACTGGAATCGATCTGAGGTCAGTGCCATGTTCACCTCCCTGGACGAGTACCTGCGGCAGTACATCCAGGGCATCGCTGACTTCATCATCGAGGGCCAGGACAACTCCGTGAAGGTTCACTCCCTGATGGACACGTTGGAGTACGTGTATGTGGACAACCTGGACTTGGCTAACGTCCGCCTCATGGTCCACCTCACCGACTTCCTGAGGGAGATCCGCAAGACCATCCAGGATCACCAGTTCCGAGCGGAGCAACAAGCCATCCGCAACAGGGTGATTTCACGTCCCAGTGGAACCACCCATGATGAGGACGAAAGTCACCACCACAGCCCACCTCCAGGCGTGTTGGATACCCTGACCGATGAAGAGGAAGCGAGGACTCGTGGCGTGACTCCAGGCGACTTGGTGGACAACGACTGCCATGAGAGTTCCTCCCGAAGCCGATCCAGGTCGAGGTCACGGTCTGGATCCTGACGCACAGACGTCAGCACCTCTTCCAGTTTTTGCATAGAAAAAGGCTGCATGCGGACTCATCGTCCCGTCGCAGTTTTCCACGTTGTCATGAGGCCAAGGTTCACCAGGTTCACTGGTCACGGTTTTGACACTCTAGAAGATTAGCATGGCCACCTGCCTTTGACACGCACAGGTTTGCAGTGTACCACGTTCAGTAAACTAAGGCCTAGTCAGGACATGTAGGTTTCTTCCACTTTCTTTCCTTCAGTGTAACCTAGAAGTGTCCCACCTGTTGCACCCACTTGAGTCATCTCACCGGTGTTCACAACCCCCGTTGTCGGAGGGCAGCATAATGGCCCAAGAGGCCTCAGGGCTGCCTGAACTTTGGCAGTTCCTCAGAGAGGTGGGGCTCCAGTCGCTAGCCCCCACCCTGGTACGCCATGGAGTGCGTTCCAAAGGAGAGGCGGCCCAGAAGGCGGCTCAGCTACTCCACGAGGGGATCCCGGCATGGCAGTTGGACCTGCTGGCGGACACCCCTCGTGATGACGGGGCTTCCACGTCACTGACACGACGTGATGTCCAAGTGACTCGGGTTCAACAGCGAGCTTCCCTCCAGTTGGCGTTGGAAGCGGCTTCCCTGAACAACCCGGAAGCGAACCTTGGATGACCTAGATAGCGGCATCCTGGCCAAGTCAACCCAACCAGCTGTGGATGCGAGAATCCGCACGTACTGTGAAATCTGCAGGGCATGGGACGTTGCCCCATGGCCGATTTCTTCCTCCTCACTTCGAGGATTTGCTGGCTCCCTGAAGGCGGGGCACTACCGGTCGGCCAAGTTGTACTTTCAAACCATTTTCTGTTGCCAAGTGCGCAACTTGAACATCGAGGTGGACCCTGTCCTTCGACAACTGGCCAAGGACTACTCTAGGTCCATCACAAGAGGCTTGGGCCCTACGGCCCTTAAGGATTCCTTCGATCTCAACTTGCTTGGGACCGTGGCCATTGACTACACCGAGGACCCCTTCAGCATGGATCAGGTCTCCCACGCACGGGACTGGTGTGTGGTGGCCTCGTGGTTCATGATGCGTGAACTGGAACAAGCAAGCAGTAAGTTCTGTCACCTGTACCAGGACGTGGACTCCATCATTCGTCTGCTGATCCCAATTCACAAGACTTCGCAGGAGGGCCAGTTGACTCTTCGGCGACTTCGATGTGCATGTCGCATCATGCGACACCCGCTGTGTCCCTTCCATGCTGGAATGAGACATTTGCAACGGGTGGCCAACCACCCCAAGTTCACCACGGCGGCAAACTTCCCTCTGGTGCCCACGGAATCTGGAGAGGTGGCCACCAAATACCAAATGGTGTGCATGTTTCGCAAGGTCATCGAGGCGACGGGTACAGCGTTGATGAGGCCAGATGACCAAGGGACCCTTCGCCACCGCTTCAATGGACACATATGGCGAGTGGCAGGAGCCCAGTGGCTCACACGAGCCGGTCTCCATGTCAACCAGGTGCAACTCCTAGGCCGATGGTCTTCGGCCGCGGTGGAGCGATACATTCAAGATGCCCCCCTGGCCAAGCTTCAGGACGTCTCCGTTGAAGCCCTGACTGGCCAGAAAACCTCTCAGGTCATTGATGTCGAGCAGCCAATTCCTGCCTGTGAGGTCATCAAGGATGACGATGAGGACGAGACCTTGGGACCACAGGCAGCTGCACAAGCACCGGCTGCTGCCATTCAGAACCTTGCCCCGCAGATGGAACAGTTGGAAGCCACCAGTCGCGCTCATGAAGAAAGCCTGAACACTATGAGGGCTCAGTTGGCAGCCCTTCGCAATACCATTTTTGATCCTGAGGATGTGTTTATCCACAGGCCTCTTTCCCACATTGTCCATAAAGGCAATGTGGATGAGCGGAAAAATCCACCACTCGTATGGCGAACAGTGTGTGGCTGGGCTTATGGACAAGCCAAGTTTTACAGGTTGACCTCAGTCACCACAACTTTTAGAGGATGCCGGAAATGTTTTAAGGACCAGAACATTCCGGTGGACTCTGTGAATCCGACAACCCCTCCCAGCAAGAGGAGGATGAATCTGAGAGCTCACAAAGCTCGTCCGAGTCCACTTAAAAGGTAACTTAAGTCGGTCGCGGTTGATCCAGGCATAAAAGTAGATTCAGGCTTCCTGGTCTTCTTTCCTTTTCGGGTGACCTTGCCTCTGCTCGGTTGACACAGGCATAAAGGTGGTCTCAGGTTTCTTCAGTTTTTCTTTTCCTTCGTGCAGTTGATTGCCTTTCATGGATGCGGGCATTCACACACCCCGAGTTGAGTCACAACACACCACGTCCTTGGAACCACCCTTACATTCACTCTTGGGTTCACCCACAACATGTTGAAGCATTCAATCATGAACCACTTGCAGTTGGGCTCTGTGAGTATGACGCTGTCATCGGCGCCGGTGACGTTAGAAGACCTCGGCCGCACAGCGGGGGCGGGCGATGTGGTCGTCCGTTACCTCGAACAACGAGGGATAAAAACGGTGTCCACCATGGCGTTGGTTGCGCCTGACCGCGACACCCTGCTGAGCAGAATATGTTCAGCCTCTGCTTGATGGATATCGTAAGGGCACTCAAGTTTTCAAGGTGGAAACTGATGAGGCCCCAATTGCTTCGGCGGTCATCGAATGTATGTGGTCCGAGGCACGCCTCTGGTGGCAACAACGGCAGGTCCCACCACCAGCGGCGAGAGGCACTACAACGACTTCACCGACCACTACAACTTCACCAGTGGGGACAGGCCACTCCTCGAGTGGAGACAAGGCACCCAAAACCTTGCCCCCACAGGTTTGGCAACAACAGGTGGCCAAGTACAACGCAGTGACGGTGAATGGACGTCCTCGCCGCTTTCCTGAGCAAGAGCTGTTGGGGGCCGAGTCCATTCTGGCCAGGATGCACCACGAACACGTGGTCACCAAGCAGTACAGCCCAGTCCAGTTGGGGGAGATTCTGCAGCGGCGGTCCTTCACCGCGTCAGGCGTGATCAACCAGCTAGCCAAGACCAACAAGCGGCACAACCTGATCCTGGAGGATCAAACCTTGGTCCAAGAGGAGGACCCTACTTCTTGGCAGCCGAGGAGTACGTTGGCCATCATGGACGGAGTGAACTCCATCAAATGGGCCCAAACCTTGCTGGAGATCGGAGCAGAAGACCACATCCAAATCTGGGCCGATTGGATGATTCAAAAGGCCAGGTCCAGATCGTCCAAGCTGGAGCAAATCCGATTGTTCCACGAGGCAGCCCAGTGGAAGATTTGCATGGCTATGCGAGGAGGGGCTACCTTTGGCGAAGCTAGCCTAGCCGTCATGCAGGACGTGGACATGTTCAACGACTACATGAACAAAGAACTCGCCAAGGACGCTGCGACCACCCGGACACCACAGTCCAAGAAGCGGCCTCCGCCAGACGAGACTCCGAGGGCATCTACCAGACCCCGCACGCAGTACCAGCAGGGCAACCACAAGGGCCTGAAGGGCAATAGCAAAGGATCCCAGCGACCATGGTACTCCAACCCCCAGTGGCAGAACCCTCGATGGAGGCAACCATGGAAGGAAGAGCCTGGGGAGCAGGCTGCGGGCCGTTAGGGACAGCGCAGATGTGCCACCTGCGGTACCCGACCCCGCCTTGGCGCAATTGGTCAATTCTTTTGTCAGCCGAATCAAGCCAGAAGACCTCATCCTTTTGTCGTTCTTCGATGGCATGGGTGCAGCACCGCTGGCAGTCCAGCTGCTGGTTGGCACACCATTGCTTGCAATGGCTTGGGAAACTGACCCTGAATGCATCAAGGTCACCACAGCTCGCCTTCCCCATCTTCAACATAGAGGAGATGTGTTGCGCGAGGATTTTTCTTCGGTTGTCCGGGACATCAAGAAGGTTGATCCCCAGGGCACACGAACCATTTTGATCACAGGGGGGCCACCGTGCCCCGATTTTTCAAAGATCACCGACAAAACCGAAGGGCGCCACCACAGCGAGGGCTCAAAGTTTGTGGAGCTCACCAAGATTCTGAACCAACTGGAGACGGACTTGCCAGACAACCAGCTCATCATGCTGATCGAGAACGTGGTGATGGCAGATGAGACCGACGTCAACTACTTCTCTGAAAAGCTCAAAGCAGAGCCGGTGGTGGTGGACGCAGCCGACAACTCCTTGGTCTCACGACCACGGTTGTGGTGGACAAGGTTGGATTGGACAAGGATCAAGGCCCATCCCTTGTCTGGAAAACCTCTCAAGTGGAGTCAACATAACAGCCACCGCCAACTTCGGATGAGCCTGCCGGACCAGGACTACAAGTCCCTGCAAACGGATGGGCTTTCACTTCACCAGGACGTCATGGAGGGCAAACGGAAGATCCCCTGTTTCACTACACCCAGCCCAGATGAAAAAGGGCGGGCACCTCCGGCCAAATCCAAAACCAGGGTGCCAGAAGAGGCCAAACAACGTTGGCTTGCAGATGCAAGAACATACGCTCCATGGCAATACACAGACATTGCCATGGCCTACCAACATGATGAGCACAAGGTGATCCCACCGATGCTGAAGGAGCAATTGCACTCCTACCCCAAGGGTTGCTTGGATGATCAGGGTGCTTAGTAAGCACTACTAAGCACATGCATCGATTTAGCGTGGCTTAGGGCACTTAGCTTTGAGCGCTTAGAACT
>VSDK01002652.1:0-12608 GCA_009767595.1 Symbiodinium kawagutii | reverse complement strand
TGTCCTTTTGAATGGGCCTCAACTCAGGAGGCTAAGGATTTCAATGGAGACCGGTTTTCAATTGTGCCCTCCTGCGTGGGCTGGAACGAGATAGCAGACAATGAGGTCAAGGAGCTGGCGACAGACCAATTTGAACTACAGCCGAAGTCAGCCAAAGTCGAGGGTTTGAATAATAGAAATAATTTCTTAACCCATACCCTTAACCCATAGTCCCAATCACCAAACAACAAAAACAAAACCATGGTGTTTTTTTTCAACACTGCTATATACCTTATGTGATACTAATATCAGCATATATGTATATATAAAAATATATATGCTTGGCAAAAGCATCTCCAGCTGTGACGTGTGGGCTCAACACGGGACAGGAGTCGAAGAAAAGAGGGCAGCCTTTCGTTCAAAGGCTTGAGCCAATCATGCTTGTATGCATACAAAACGGCAACGGTAGCAAAACAAAGCAAGCGTGATTCGCTTTACGTGGTAATCAGCAGCAACGTTGCCTGCTAGCTCGAGCAACGGCTGCGGAGTCATGAAAGTGTGTGAGTCATGACTGGCAGCTGGCTGTTGGATCTTCGCCCAACACTAACCAGGTAAGTTTGTGCCTTGGGTTCTGACCGCAGGTAAAGAGCTCTGGCTGCTAGGAGACAGTTTTGTGGCTAAAATCAAGGGCGGTCACAGTGCTCACTGTAGACTGTGCCAGCCAGAAACTTTTTTTTGTATAGAGGGACAAGACTTTCCAATGGATGATTTCAAGCCGACACTTCGGGAACCGAAAGCCATGTTGGCCACCAGCTGCACACATGGAAAGTGAATGCGCTTCAATGCTTGTGGGAGAACAGCCTGGCCTTTGGGGCCAGGCAGAGCGTCCAGTCAAGGCGATGCTTTAGCTGGCCGCCCTGCCTGGCCCCAAAGACCGCAATTTTGTACATCCTTCGGGATAACAGTCCGATTGCTGGCATCTAGCTCGAGCCGAGCCATGAAAATAGATTTCAGTCATGCAAATGTGACATGACAAAAGTGCAATGAACTAACTGTTGGATCTTCGCCCAACACTAGCCAGGTGAGATTGTGCCCTGGGTTCTGACCGAAGGTAAAGAATAGAAGCTGCTATGAGGTACTTTTGCGATCACATGTTTGGGAAGTACTTGAGACTTGTTGGTGCATATCTACATCCTTTGCGATCACATGCCTGAGCGCTTAGGAAGGCTTGGGCTTGCTCAGGTGCAACTCAAGCAGAAAGGGATGCAACACCGACCTCCGGAGAGGTGGTGTGTGGTAGTGGGGCTCGAGCCCACGACCACAAGGTTAAGGGCCTTGCGCTTTTACAGCTAGACTAAACGGTGATTCGACAAGAGGTTTTTAATTGGTTTTTGTTTTTTTTAGCTTCAGTTTAACTTCAAAAGAAATAAACAATTAACTTCATCATGCGTGCAGCTGGTGGCAAACATGGCCTTCGGTGCCCGAGGTGCCAGCTTGAAACTTGCTCGTTGGAATGTCTTGCTCCTCTGTGTCAAAAAGGTCTCTGGTTGGCACAGGCTGGGCATCACAGCGTTCACTTCATAGCGCACTTCTACAAGTTTGAAGTGCTATGAAAGTGAATGCGCTTCAATGCTTGTGGGAGAACAGCCTGGCCTTTGGGGCCAGGCAGAGCGTCCAGTCAAGGCGATGCTTTAGCTGGCCGCCCTGCCTGGCCCCAAAGACCGCAATTTTGTACATCCTTCGGGATAACAGTCCGATTGCTGGCATCTAGCTCGAGCCGAGCCATGAAAATAGATTTCAGTCATGCAAATGTGACATGACAAAAGTGCAATGAACTAACTGTTGGATCTTCGCCCAACACTAGCCAGGTGAGATTGTGCCCTGGGTTCTGACCGAAGGTAAAGAATAGAAGCTGCTATGAGGTACTTTTGCGATCACATGTTTGGGAAGTACTTGAGACTTGTTGGTGCATATCTACATCCTTTGCGATCACATGCCTGAGCGCTTAGGAAGGCTTGGGCTTGCTCAGGTGCAACTCAAGCAGAAAGGGATGCAACACCGACCTCCGGAGAGGTGGTGTGTGGTAGTGGGGCTCGAGCCCACGACCACAAGGTTAAGGGCCTTGCGCTTTTACAGCTAGACTAAACGGTGATTCGACAAGAGGTTTTTAATTGGTTTTTGTTTTTTTTAGCTTCAGTTTAACTTCAAAAGAAATAAACAATTAACTTCATCATGCGTGCAGCTGGTGGCAAACATGGCCTTCGGTGCCCGAGGTGCCAGCTTGAAACTTGCTCGTTGGAATGTCTTGCTCCTCTGTGTCAAAAAGGTCTCTGGTTGGCACAGGCTGGGCATCACAGCGTTCACTTCATAGCGCACTTCTACAAGTTTGAAGTGCTATGAAAGTGAATGCGCTTCAATGCTGGTGGGAGAACAGCCTGGCCTTTGGGGCCAGGCAGAGCATCCAGTTAAGGCAATGCCGTAGCTGGCTGCCCTGCCTGGCCCCAAAGACCGCAATTTTGTACATCCTTCGGGATAACATTCCGATTGCTGGCATCTAGCTCGAGCCGAGCCATGAAAATAGATTTGAACCATGCAAATGTGACATGACAAAAGTGCAATGAACTAGCTGTTGGATCTTCGCCCAACACTAGCCAGGTGAGATTGTGCCCTGGGTTCTGACCGAAGGTAAAAAATAGAAGCTGCTATGAGGTACTTTTGCGATCTCTGTGTGGGAAGTACTTGAGACCTGTTGGTGCATATCTGCACCCTTTCGATCACATGCCTGAGCGCTTAGGAAGGCTTGGGCTTGCTCAGGTGCAACTCAAGCAGAAAGGGATGCAACATCCCCTGGTTGTCTCTTGGCTATCCCCTGCTATCCCTTGGCCATCTCCTGGCTATTCCCTTGCTATCCTTTGACTATCCCCTGGCTATCCCCTGGACATCTCCTGGCTATCCCCCTGGTTATCCCTTGGTTATCCCCTGGCTATCCCGTGGCCCCTGGCTATCCCTTGGCTAGCCCGTGGCTATCCCCTTGGTTATCCCCTGGCTATCCCCTGCCTATCCCCTGGCTATCCCCTAGCTATCCCCTGTCTATACCCTGGTTATCCCCTGGCTATCCCCTGCCTCCCTGGCTATTCCCGTGGCTATCCCCCTGGTTATCCGTTGGCTATCCCCTGTCTATTCTCTTGGTTTTCTCTTGGCTATCCCCTTGGCTATCCCCTGGTTATCCTCTGGCTATGCCCTGGCTATCCCCTGGTTATCCCCTGGCTATCCCTTGGCTATTTTCTGGCTATCTCCCTGGCTATTCGCCTGGCTACCCCCTTGGCTATCCCCTGGCTATCCCCTGGGTATTCCCTGGCTATTCTCTTGGTTGTCCTTTGGCTATCCCCTGGCTATCCCTTGGCTATCCACTGGTTGTCTCCTGGCTATCCCCGGCTATTACCTGGCCATCTTCTGGCTATTCCTTGGCTATTCCCTGACGCCTCCGGAGAGGTGGTGTGTGGCGGGGCCCGAGCCCACGACCACAAGGTTAAGGGCCTTGCGCTCTACCGACTAGACTAGACGGGGATTCGATAAGATGGTTATAATTGGTTTTTGCTTTTTTAGCTTCAGTTTAACTTCAAAAGAAATAAACAATTGACTTCATCATGCGTGCAGCTGGTTGCAAACATGGCCTTCGGTGCCCGAGGTGTCAGCTTGAAACTTGTTCGTTGGAATGTCTTGCTCCTCTGTGTCAAAAAGGTCTCTGGCTGGCACAGGCTGGGCATCACAGCATTGGCTATCCCCTGGCTATCCCCTGGCTGTCCCTTGGCTATCCCCTGGCTATCCCCTGGCTGTCCCCTGGCTATCCTCTGGCTATCCCCTGGCTTTCCCCTGGCTTTCCCTTGGTTATCCCTTGGCTATCCCCTGGCTATCCCCTGGCTATCCCCTGGCTATCCCGTGGTTATCCCCTGGCTGTTCCTTGGCTTTTCCCTGGCTATCCGCTGGCTGTCCCCTGGCTTTCCCCTTTCTATCCCCTGGCTTTCCCCTGGCTATTCCTTGGTTATCTCCTGGCTATCCTCTGGCTTTCCCCTGGCTATGCCCTGGTTACCCCCTGGCTATCCACTGGCTATCCCCTCGCTATCCCTTGGCTGTCCGCCTGGCTATCCCATCCCCTGGCTTGGCTATCCCCTGGCTATCCCCTGGCTATCCCCTGGCTATCCCTTGGCTATCCCCTGCCTATCCCCTGGATATCCCCTAGCTATCCCCTGTCTATCCCCTGGCTTTGGCTATCCCCTGGCTATGGATTGGCTATCTCCTGCCTACCCCCTGTTCATCCCCTGGCCGCTGGCTATCCCCTGGCTATCCGTTGGCTATGCCCTATCTTTCCTTGGCCCCTGCCTATCTCGTGGCTATCTCCTGGCTATCCCCTGGCCATCCCCTGGCTGTCCCTTGGCTATCCCCTGGCTATCCCCTAGCTATGCCTTGGCTCCCCCTGGCTATTCGCTGGCTATCCCCTGGCTATCCTCTGGTTATCCCCTGGCTTTCCCCTGGCTATTTCTTGGTTATCCCTTGGCTATCCCCTGGTTATCCCCTGGCTATTCTCTGGCTATCCCCTGGCCCCTGGCTATCCCTTGGCTATCCACTGGCTATTCCTTGGCTATCCCCCTGGCTAACCCCTTTTTGCTGGACATCTCCTGGCTATCCCCTGGCCCCTGGCTATCCCCTGGTCCCTGGCTATCCCCTGGCCCCTGGCTATCCCCTGGCCCCTGGCTATCCCCTGGCCCCTGGCTATCCCCTGGCTATCCCCTGGCTGTCCCCTGGCTATCCCCTTGATCTCTCTATCATGCACAAGAATAAACATAAAAACTTTCATTTACCTTGTAAATTGCGATAAAAAATTGATGAACAAAAATGCAACATTATACAACATTGCTCGAGATTTGAACATCGGTCGGCTGAGGCAGAGGACCAGCAAAAGCTATGAAGGCTGTAAAGGCCGCTTTTTTTTACATCCTTAGGGATAACATTTATCATTGCCTGTCGATTTCATGCTTAACGCTGGCGCTGGGAAACTGTGCGGCCGGCTCTGGTTGTTAGAAGTGGAGCAACATTGTTGCGCATTTTTCCGTTCATTAAATGTACAGGTATTTAAGAAAAAAATGACAGCCTCTCCCTCTGAAAGGCTTGATCCACTCGCGTTTATTCGTGTGGTGTGTTCATGAAACGGCAGCGGGTGCAGAAGGCAAAAGGAGCCACTTCTTCTAATCGTAGCCAAATGTAGCAAGCGCTGTTCACCGAAGGAGTATGAATGCAAATGAAGTGATACATTGAAACGCATTCAGCATCATAGCCATACTAGCGTTGCACTATGAAGTGAACGCTGTGATACCTGGGCTGTGCCAGCCAGCTCCCCAAAACGAGCGTTGGTGCAAAACGTTCAAACCAAAAAGATTTAAGTGAACACCAGGCTTTCACAAGCCATGTGAGCGACGAGTTCTTCCACGAGCCATCTGAGCAACCAATTTTCACTCTTGAAGCTATAACCCGCCTAGCTCAGCCAAAAAAGGTTTTTGAAAATCAGCTCTTATACGCCCTTGCACACCTAAATCAACCTGTATGGTGTGGCTGTAGCTCTTGAAGGGCCTTCGCTCTTACTAGTTCAAAACCGCTGTCTGCATATAATAAAAAAACAGCGCATTTTAGAAGCTAGAAACTATCTCCAACACTTCTGGGAAACATTGCGACGGTCTCTCTGCCAAATATAGTGCTAGGTATGAAATCGACAGGCAATGTTAAATGTTATCCCGAAGGATGTAAAAAATTGTTCGGGAAGAAGGTGTGCTTCAAGAAGCGCAAACTGGACACAAGGAGTGTCAACTGACACAGAAGACACTCCTTGTGTCCAAGTTTGCGCTTCTTGAAGCACACCTTCCTGCCGGCCAGGCTGCTCTCCCACAAGCATTGAAGCGCATTCACTTTCATAGCACTTCAAACTTGTAGAAGTGCGCTATGAAGTGAACGCTGTGATGCCCAGCCTGTGCCAACCAGAGACCTTTTTGACACAGAGGAGCAAGACATTCCAACGAGCAAGTTTCAAGCTGGCACCTCGGGCACCGAAGGCCATGTTTGCCACCAGCTGCACGCATGATGAAGTTAATTGTTTATTTCTTTTGAAGTTAAACTGAAGCTAAAAAAAACAAAAACCAATTAAAAACCTCTTGTCGAATCACCGTTTAGTCTAGCTGTAAAAGCGCAAGGCCCTTAACCTTGTGGTCGTGGGCTCGAGCCCCACTACCACACACCACCTCTCCGGAGGTCGGTGTTGCATCCCTTTCTGCTTGAGTTGCACCTGAGCAAGCCCAAGCCTTCCTAAGCGCTCAGGCATGTGATTGCAAAGGGTGTAGATATGCACCAACAAGTCTCAAGTACTTCCCAAACATGTGATCACAAAAGTACCTCATAGCAGCTTCTGTTTTTTACCTTCGGTCGGAACCCAGGGCACAATCTCACCTGGCTAGTGTTGGGCGGAGATCCAACAGCTAGCTCATTGCACTTTTGTCATGTCACATTTGCATGGCTCAAATTTATTTTCATGGCTCCCCCCCGGCCCGCCATCCCGACTTCACCAGCGAAGTGCCATCAAAAAGTTCGCTTTTTTTGCCCCGTTGCCGTTTTTCATGAACACAACACACTAATGGTCACGAGTGGCTCAAGCCTTTTCAGGGAAAGGCTGTCATTTGTTTTTCTTTTTTGCTGAATACCTTTACATTTAATGAACGGTGTAATACGTAACAATCTTGATCAACCCTTAACAAAGAAACAAGTACAGCCTTTTCGGCTGAAAATCAAGCCGTTTTTGGCTCCTCCGAGCCACCCATCACCTATCCCAACATTCACTTCAGACTTCACCAAGTGAAGCGTCATATGGACGGCAAGAAGCTGTGTTTCTCCAATGGCCAACTGGACACAAGCTGGTGACCCTTTTTGTCCAGTTTGCTCATTGAAGAAACACAGCTCCTTGCCGAACAATTTTTTACATCCTTCGGGATAACATTTAACATTGCCTGTCGACTTCCTGCCTAGCGCTGTATTTGGCAGAGACCGTCGCAATATTTCCCAGAAGTGTTGGAGATAGTTTCTAGCTTCTAAAATGCACTGTTTCTAATTATATCAGAGAGCGGGTCGATCAGGTCATGACAAATTCGCCTTGAAAATCAAGCCGTCTTTTGGCTCCTCCGATCCACCCCTCACCTATCCCAACAGTCACTTAAGACTTCACTAAGTGAAGCGTTAGTGGACGGTAAGAAGCTGCGCTTCTTTAAGGGCCAGCAGGCACATAGGTCAGTGACCTCATGCGCCTGCTGTCCCTTAAACAAGCGCAGCTTCTTGCCGAACAATTTCTTACATCCTTCGGGCTAACAGCCTCTATCAAAATATCCCCTGGCTATCTCCTGGCTATCCCCTGGCTATCTCCTGGCTATCCCTTGGCTCTATGCCTTGGTTTTTCACTGGCTATCCCCTGGCTATCCCCTGGCTATTCCCTGGCTATCCCTTGGTTATCTCCTGGCTATCCCCTGGCTATCCCCTGGGTATCCCCTGGCTACCCCCTGGCTATCCCCCTGGTTATCCTTTGGCTGTCCCCTGGCTATCCCCTGTCTATCCCCTGGCTATCCCCTGGCCATCTGCTGGCTATCCCCTGGCCTTTGGTTATCCCGTGGCTATCGCTTGGCTATCCTGTGGCTATCCCCTGGCTATCCCCTGGCTATCCCTTCGCTATCCCCTGGCTATTTTCTGGCTACCCCCTGGCTATCCCCTGGCTATGCCTTGGCTATCCCCTGGCTATCCCCTGGCTATCCCTTGGTTATCCCTTGGCTATGCGCCAGCCATCCCTTGGCTATCCCTGGCTGTCCGCCTGGCTATCTGCTGGCTATCCCAGTCTATCCCCTGGCCATCCCCTGACATTTGGTTATCCCCTGGCTATTCCTTGGCTATCCTCTGGCTATCCCTTGGTTATCCCCTGGCTATCCCCTGGCTATCTTCTGGCTACCCCCTGGCTATCCCCTGGCTATGCCTTGGCTATCTTCTGGCTATCCCTTGGCTGTCCCTTGGCTATCCCCTGGCTATCCCCTGGCTATCCCTTGGCCATTGTCTGGCTATCCCTTGGCTATGCCTTGGGTATCCACTGGCTCTTCCCTGGCTATCCCCTGGTTATGTATGTATATATGTGTGGTTGTATGTATGTGTGGTGTCGTTCTTTATGTATTTTTTATCCATTCTTTTTCAATTTTGAATATTCATTTTCTATGTTTATTTACCTTTATCTATTCTTAATCCATTCTCTATCTGTGTTTGGGTCACACTTGAAGATGCTTTTGCGAGATGGTTTTGCCAAGGTGATTATTGGTTGAGCCACGGTTCTTTGCACGTTAGACTTGAAGATGTTTTTGCCAAGTTGATTATTGGATGTGACACAGTTTCCCACACATCACACTTAATATTGCTTTTACTAAGTTGACTATTGCATGAGCCACGGGATCACACTTGAAGATGCTTTTATCAAGTCGACTATTGAATGAGACATGGTTTTTCGCATGTCACAGTTTAAGACGCTTTTACTCGTGTAGCTGTTGTGTGATAGACATTTAGTAGTCCATCATCATGTGATTTGTTCCAATATTCAGATGGTCAGAGCACTGGCGCAGTTGTTGTGTGATAGACATTTAATAGTCCATCATCATGTGATTTGTTCCAATATTCAGTTGGTCAGAGCACTGGCGCAGTTGTTGTGTGATAGACACCTAGTAGTCCATCATTATGTGGTTTGTTGCAATACTTTGTTGGCCAAAGCACTGTTGCAGTTGTTGTATGATAGGCATTTAGTAGTTCATCATCCGCTGGTTTGTTTCAATACTCTGTCAGCCGTAGTTGCTACCAGCTGTATATGTGATATAGTTGAATTGTTAATCTATTGGAGTCAATTTTTTTTAGTGAAAAAAAGCACAAACCAATTAAAATCATCTCATCGAATACTGGTTTAGTCTAGTTGGTAGAGCGCAAGGCTCTTAACCTTGTGGTCCTGGGCTTGAGCTCCACCACAATACAATATCCCTCTGGGGTTTGGTGTGTGTTGTGTCCTTTTCTTCTGAATGTGTTCTCAAGAAGCAAGGGCCTCAACTACTCACGAGGCATCTTGTCAGATGACTGTCTTCTAGCAGCGACTATTTTTTATCAGCGGTCGGGACCCAGGGCACAAACTTACCTGGCTAGTGTTGGGCGGAGATCCAACAGCCAGCTGTTTTTTTTTTCATGTGACTTTCAATGGCTCAAGTTAATTTGTTTTCGTGTCCCTTGGCGTGTCGAAACCCATAAAGATCCGCTCTTCGAGAACGACTTTCCATTTTTTGTCTGCTTCCGTTGCCACCCTTTACTTATAATAAGGAATGATATGGCTCAAGCCGAAAAGGCTGTACTTGTTTCTTTGTTAAGGGTTGATCAAGATTGTTACGTATTACACCGTACATTAAATGTATAGGTATTCAGCAAAAGAGAAAAACAAATGACAGCCTTTCCCTGAAAAGGCTTGAGCCACTCGTGACCATTAGTGTGTTGTGTTCATGAAAAACGGCAACGGGGCAAAAAAAGCGAACTTTTTGATGGCACTTCGCTGGTGAAGTTGGGGTCGCGCGGCTCGAACGAGCCATGAAAATAAATTTGAGCCATGCAAATGTGACATGACAAAAGTGCAATGAGCTAGCTGTTGGATCTCCGCCCAACACTAGCCAGGTGAGATTGTGCCCTGGGTTCCGACCGGAGATAAAAAAAAACAGAAGCTGCTATCAGGTACTTTTGTGATCACATGTTTGAAAGTACTTGAGACTTGTTGGTGCATATCTACACCCTTTGCGATCACATGCCTGAGCGCTTAGGAAGGCTTGGGTTGCTCAGGTGCAACTCAAGCAGAAAGGGATGCAACACCGACCTCCGGAGAGGTGGTGTGTCGTGGGGCTCGAGCTCACGACCACAAGGTTAAGGGCCTTACGGTTGTACAACTAGACTATAGGAGGATTCGACAAGTTGTTTTTAATTGGTTTTTCCTTTTTTAGCTTCATTTTAACTTCAAAAGAAATAAACAATTAACTTCATCATACGTGCAGCTGGTGGCAAACATGGCCTTCGGTGCCCGAGGTGTCAGCTTGAAACTTGTTCGTTGGAATGTCTTGCTCCTCTGTGTCAGAAAGGTCTCTGGTTGGCACAGGCTGGGCATCACAGCGTTCACTTCATAGCGCACTTCTACAGCTTTGAAGTGCTATGAATGCGCTTCAATGCTTGTGGGAGAGCAGCCTGGCCGGCAGGAAGGTGTGCTTCTTCAAGCGCGAACTTGGACACAAGGAGTGTCTTCTGTGTGTGTCAGTTCGCACTCCTTGTGTCCAAGTTCGCGCTTGAAGAAGCACACCTTCTTCCCGAACAATTTTTTACATCCTTCGGGATAACATTTAACATTGCCTGTCGATTTCATGCCTAGCACTGTATTTGGCAGAGACCGTCGCAATGTTTCCCAGAAGTGTTGGAGATAGTTTCTAGCTTCTAAAATGCGCTGTTTTTTTTATTATATGCAGAGAGCGGTTTTGAACTAGTAAGAGCGAAGGCCCTTCGAGAGCTACAGCCACACCATACAGGTTGATTTAGGTGTGCAAGGGCGTATAAGAGCTGATTTTCAAAAGCCTTTTTTGGCTGAGCTAGGCGGGTTATAGCTTCAAGAGGAAAAATTGGTTGCTCAGATGGCTCGTGGAAGAACTCGTCGCTCACATGGCTTGTGGAAGCCTGGTGTTCACTTAATTCTTTTTGGTTTGAACGTTTTGCACCAATGCTCGTTTTGGGGAGCTGGCTGGCACAGTCCAGGCATCACAGCGTTCACTTCATAGTGCAACGCTAGTATGGCTATGATGCTGAATGCGTTTCAATGTATCACTTCATTTGCATTCATACTCCTTCGGTGAACAGCGCTTGCTACATTTGACTACGATTAGAAGAAGTGGCTCCTTTTGCCTTCTGCACCCGCTGCCGTTTCATGAACACACCACACGAATAAACGCGAATGGATCAAGCCTTTCAGAGGGAGAGGCTGTCATTTGTTTTTTCTTAAATACCTGTACATTTAATGAACGGAATAATGCGCAACAATCTTGCTCCACTTCTAACAACCAGATCCGGCCACACAGTTTCCCAGCGGCAACGTTAAGCATGAAATCGACAGGCAATGATAAATGTTATCCCGAAGGATGTAAGAAATTGCGGCCTTTACAGCCTTCATAGCTTTTGCTGGTCCTCTGCCTCAGCCGACCGAGGCATAGGACCAGCAAAAGCGATGAAGACCATGAAGGCCGTTCCTCCAGACGACATTGAGGCACATTCACCTTCATAGCACTTCAAACTTGTAGAAGTGCGCTATGAAGTGAACGCTGTGATGCCTGGACTGTGCCAGTCATCAAAAAAAATCACTACCCCCACTGCGCCTCCCTAAAACGTAAAAGAATTGTTAAATTGGCCTGAAAAAACGACCCTGCCAATTTTTGACAAAAATTGTCAAAAAATGACATTTTTTGACAATTTTTGTCAATTTTTGTCTTTTGTCTTTTTTTGTTTTGTTTGTTGTTTTTTCAGTTTTCCACTTAATTTTTTGTTCATTTTGCATTCGAAAAAAATCAAACTTGCCGTTGTCATTGTATGGCTTAATTGTTTATTCATTACATCAATGACGCATTTATTCATGCATGCGTGCTGTAAATGTTTGAAGGCCAGCGAGAATTATTGTCACATTTTTACGAAAGAAAATGAAAACCATAAGGAAAGAAAATGAAGGCCACAATGGCAGGAATGAATGGATTTGACTCAAAAGGAATTAGGCATTCCAAAATTGATCCATTGCATTTAAAGTGTGACCTGTCTGATTCATTCGAAGGCCACAATGGTGAGAATTTTTCACAGTTTTACGAAAGAAAATGAAAGCCATAAAGAAAGAAAATGAAGGCCACAATGGCAGGAATGAATGGATTTGACTCAAAAGGAATTAGGCATTCCAAAATTGATCCATTGCATTTAAAGTGTGACCTGTCTGATTCATTCGAAGGCCACAATGGTGAGAATTTTTCACAGTTTTACGAAAGAAAATGAAAGCCATAAAGAAAGAAAATGAAGGCCACAATGGCAGGAATGAATGGATTTGACTCAAAAGGAATTAGGCATTCCAAAATTGATCCATTGCATTTAAAGTGTGACCTGTCTGATTCATTCGAAGGCCACAACATAATGGCGAGAATTCTTAGATTACAAAGCATACTGAAGGGCCACAGTGCTGGGAATGATTGGATTTGACTCAAAAGGAATTGTTTGAGGCATTCCAAACTTGATTCATTTATTTTAAGTGTGACCTGTGATTCATTGTGTCATTTACAAATCAAAGTTATTTTGATTGAAAGAAAATGAATGAAGGCCATAATGGTCAATCATTCAGTTTCATTCGTTTGTTTGTTCGTTCATTCATTCATTCCTTCATTAATTGTGCAGCTTTAATGTTTGTCTTTGAAGCAGCGGGAATGCCATAATGGCAGGAATGGTTGATTCATTCGTTCATTCATTCATTCATTCAT
>VSDK01002648.1:208765-327296 GCA_009767595.1 Symbiodinium kawagutii | reverse complement strand
AATCTGCAACGAGAGCGGTGAACCTTCGGTTAACTTCTTTCCACAAATTCAAATGATAGATTGGAAATGATTATTCAAATGATGATTAAACTGAAGTTGGATAGTAAATCGGAATTTGTAGAATCATTAAATTAGTTAAATGATGATTTCAATGATGGCAAATGGCAAATAGGAATTTTGATACTATCGATGACAATTCTGTTCATTGACCACCATTGTAACCGTAGTATAGGGCCATCCTTATCATTGCCAGGGTTGATAATTGTTTAGTGATCAATTACTAGTCAATCACTTCCATTGGGTACCAGTCGCAGCGGAGAAGTGGAATTTTGCTATATTTTGCTAAGGTACGCTGGAAGTAGAAGTCAGGCGCATTTGGGTGCAAAGCTGTCAGCCTGCGTTCAACTCTACAGTGTTTACCGACACGTTAAGAACACAATTACTGGCTTGGCGATGGTTACTCCGGGAATGTCCATTTTTGGCTCAAGAAGTTCAAGGACTCCAAGATACTCCAAGTCTCCAAGCACTCGATCACTTGAAGCTCCAGGGAACATGTTTGGCTTGCGCAGCATCATGGCAATCCTGGTCACTGTGGCGCTCACTCTGATGGGTTGTGGCGATGAGCCAACCTACCCCGAATGCCAAAGCTTTGACAAGAATAATGTTCCACCTGTCACCAGCAAAGCTACGTGCCGCACTGCTTGTGAAACAGCTGAAGGATTGGTTGGAGATGATTGGAAAGGTAGCCCTGGGGCTGGGCAATGTCAGTGCCAGGGGGCTAGCGGTCGGATCATCTGTGAAGACGCGAACTACACGGGATGAAGTCGTCTCTTGTGATCCTGGCAACGGCTTCACTAAGTCTGAAGTCTTGACTCGTTCAGATTTTTCTTCGCCCTTTCCCACCATGGGAGTCTGTTGATTTTGGGCCACTCACTTGGATCATTTTGTAAAGCCATGATGGTCCTATGACAGGCAGATTACTGAACTGGCAAGTTCCAGTCTGCACGAATAAATCCTTCCAAGGAAATTCAGAGTCACCAGATGTACAGTTGGAGGCATGGCAAATAGAGAGCGGGACACTCTGAGGGTTCCTGGTTTTGATTGTTTTCGAGCGTTTTCATGATATTTTTGATTTCTAATACATTCTTGACTGTGTAGACATCGTCTCCCACAAAAATGCAAACCTGAGTAGTTTCTCGTGCACCACGATGGATGTATCATTTCGAACAACAAGTTCGTCACATGCAATTCTGTGTGGGAACCCTGTCTTCAGCATGCTTCAGACCAAGACTCCTTATCCTGCTAAGTAATTTCATCGCTCTCCCATGGTTTGGGTTGAGTATTTTCAGTTTTTAGTTTTGTAGTTTTTCAGTTTTGTGGCTCTAGGATTCTCCATTTCAGTATTCGCCTTCGCTGGGGAACCTGAGACCCTCCTTTAGAATGTGTTTTTTTCTTTTCTTGCATGTTTAATGTTTGTGTATATATAATATACATATGTTTGGTAGATTTGGTCTTGGTTTTGCATTGGCCTCTCCCCTCAGGCTCAGGTATGAACTGTTCTTTGGTTCAAAACCTTTCTTTCAAGGCCTTTCGCTTCCCACACATTTCTTATCTGCTCCCCATAAGGTTTCCATTCATGCCCTTTGCTCTCTTCTATGATTTTCATAGTGTAACAATGCTATTCCTTTGCTTACTCCTCCTCTCCATATTTTTTCTATCTTCTTATCTTGCTATTTCTCCGCTCCTGTCACAGGTTTTCTATGTTTTTACCATACTGCTTGTGACCTACCTACCCAGGAAATTGATGGCTAGTGTGTTATCCCCTGTGGGCTTGCTGCCTCGTTCCATGCCATTCATATGTATTTTTCACACGATTTCAGTGGAACCCATACCATTCTCATGATGTCCCTAAATGGTGCCCACCACTCCCCATGCTCTTACAATGGTATTAGGATTTCTACCTCTCCCCATGCTTTTCCTATGGTCTTGGCATAACCGTTCCCTTTTCATCATTTGACTTGCTATAAGTATGCTATCTAGGATTTCGGCAGATTCTTGCTGGTTACTCCTATACTCGCACCATTCTCTTCTAAAACAATGAGGGTAGGTTGGTAAGTCCCATGTTTTCCCATCAAAAGAAAGTGAAGTCAGCATGTTAGTGCATGCTGTGTTATTTTTGCTTCCGCTCAACACCTTGAACAATTCAAACGATCCGTTCAGAGGTTTATCCTGTCGAACCATATCTCACTATTCCACGGGCAGGAAAGGCAGTTATGTGATGCGTGTGTAGTTGTTGATATGACCTTTTCAGGGCAATGATTCGAGTCGCTATGCAACAGAAACTGCGTTTGCCTGATTTCAGTACAGAAACAAACCTGATTTTGTTGACAGAAACATTCCCGTGAGCGGAAGATTGCAACAGCACCCTATGTTGGTAGTTGCAGAGGGAAGGTCAGGCAGAAAAAACTAGTGTATAGAATTTGCATTCTCTAGAGTAACTTTTATGGGGTTGATGCGATATACCGGCGGAGTGGGGCTAAAGGTGGCTGGTGATGGGTCACGTCTCTTGCATACCTGGGTGGCACAAGCTGAATTACAGGAAATCGAAAGGCTGCATTGACCCATTTGGGGGTTAGGGCCGTTTGGAGCAATCTGGCACAACTTGGGGCTCTTGAAGGCAAGTTGAAGCGATGGTGGTCCCTTTCGGCCCATTTCGTGTCATGTTGCCCCATCTTGTGCTGTTTGGCAAAGACTTTCATGATTTCAAACTTAAAACTTATGACAACACCGAGGTGGATGGGGTTTTGCTTTGTCATATCCTACCTGATGTTGAACAAAACTCGGTCACTTTCAGCCCCTGCCATTGGTCAAAAACTGCCCTTCGAAGATAGACGCAGAGATCACCCGGTGGTGACCCGCTCAGCTGCAGGCCGTCCAAGGAGCGGTTGGTGAACAACCTTCGCATGGCCATCCCAAACATTGGGATCAACGCCCGACGGGGCGAAGGTGTGTTGGAGGTCAGGGGTGTCCGAAGGAAGAGCTACTTGGGGCATCTTTTTCGTGGCATGTTCCACACATAGAATCCGAGCACTTCCTGATTTCCTTGCAAGTTTGAAAGGGCAATGGGTCAAGCAGTTAACCAACCAAGAATGGGGGATAAAAAGTTACAATAATACAAGTTTGAAATAAAAACATGGATAGAATTGATAGAATTGGAGGGTCACCCTGGCAAAGTTGGACATGTTGTGTGGTTTCGCAGCAGGCTGCGCTGAAATGTGCCACCATTTACAAGTGGCTTCCTCAGCTTCTGTGTTACTTGGAGCGCACATTTGATGGCAGAAACTAGATGACCCGTAAGCATTATTTCTTGATTATAAAATTATAAAGATGGATGGGAACCTTGTTATATACTGTGTGTGACTTTTGTCGAATGTCCATGTCCAAGGAAATCAGTTCCATCCATTCCCAATGTGTTTTCTTTTTCCGGGCGATCTCTGCAGAATCTGCCCTACACTTCGCGTAGTTTATCACCAGTTGTTGCTTGATAGTAAGGGTTGATGGTAGTACCACCCGGCTGATCGATTCTTTGATTCCTGTAGAAGCGCCATGACTCAGCTTCCAGGGATGGCCACACATCCAGGCCTTTGTTGGAAGAGATTCCAGACCTCGATGCCGTGCTATGCAGGCGCACTGCCACATCCGTTGTGCGAAGTCACATCTAAACGTGCGGCTTAGGATAAGCACCCACTCATGTAGAGAACATCTCATAGAGGTAGACTCTTCGATGGCATGTTGAGCAAAGCACTTCCAAGAGCCAGTGATGTTGCTGCAAGACGTAGAGAAATGAATCTTGTCGCTGGCATCAGAACAACTGAAAACAACAATACTTTCATGGAGTCATGTTGGACAAGAATTCTTGTGTAGAGTATGCCAATGGACAACATGATACCAAACTTCTCAAGATGTATTCTGTCCGCAGCTTCGACCGTTTCAATGCTTGCAGGCCAAGCAAATGTGTTTCAGGTCGGTTGCCTCAGTTGGTCTTTAGTCGAAGGTTTGGGCCAACTGATGCTGAAAAAGAAAAATGAGTCGCATATTTTTGGTGATGGATAACCAACAAATAATGGCAAATATAGTGGTTGGTACTGGGCATGTTCCTAGTTTTGTATCCCTAAAAGTACTCCAAAACGGGTCCTTTTCAGCGCTGGAACTGAGGGGGGCTTTTGGTGCCTGTCGCTCCCGGGATGCTCCGTGACCCTCCTTGGCAGGGTGTTGGTAACCTCAGCCTGGCCGGTGCTGTAGAGTCTACCTGCCCAGCATTCTTCCATCGAGATAACAAGCACAGAATAACACAGAGATCCATAACCACCACTGCAGATCTTCAGCTTTGCGCCGAGTATAGGGTTTTCCATTAGTTGTCCCTCAATGAGTCACTGTTTCCATGCTGAAACGATCGACTTTTGGAGTGCACCAGTTGTCCAGCTGTATTCATGCAGTATTCTTTATATACAATGAGAAAAAAACATCTTCATCTGATTTAAAAGATGATATAAATAATAATCGGATGATCTAAAAAATATATAAATCATCTAATTAAGATGATGAATGATATAAATCCGAATCATCTAACATGATCACCTATATAATATATATATATATATATCTATATCTATATCTAATATATATAAATACATATATATATATACCCGCAGAACCATACGTTCGCCGTTGCCACACACTCATCTGTTGTTTCCGTCGTGTGCATTTCGTGTGGCAAGCATGAGGTTTTGACACCTCCTGTGATTTCTGCCTCCGTTCGTCCAAAACTCCACCGGTGAGTGGTTTCGACCGTTTGTGCGATGGCTGGCGCAGCTACGTTGTGTTCCTTTCTCCATCATAGGTTCTGCGGGAATATATCGCCTGTTCACCATGTCTTGTCTCGTCTGAAGTTGATGTTACGTTGCGGATGGGTGTGGGGTGGGGTGGGGTGGGGCATTGTTGACGTTCGCTTGCACTTGCATTTCTGAAGTTGATGTTACGGTGTGGATGGGGGTGGGGTGGGGTGGGGTGGGGCATTGTTGACGTTCGCTTGCACTTGCATTTCTGAAGTTGATGTTTCGTATATGTTTAATCCGGTGGCTCTTTCTTCATCATCTGTCGTCCGTATCAGTCAGAGGTGATCAGAAATGCGAGAATAGATTCGGACACGTCAAGAACACGATGCGACGTTTTGGTCATATCGGACGTGGTCCTAAAACGGTCAAGAAACAGGCCAAACATGTACAGGTCATGAGTTCAGCTGCGCTCCACCGCAGACCTGGTCTAGAAACAATCTTGAAGGCATGTGCAGAGTACAGAAGATGTTGTGCCTCAGGAATCGTGAAACTGTCGCCAAGCGATTGTTTCAACACAGACCGTCTGCCATGGATGCACCTCAGTGACGACTGAGCATGAAAAAAAGCACGCAAACATGCAGCCAGGCTGGCCAGGATACAATTCTTGTCTACATGACGTTCTTACCGTTCAAGGGTGTGGACTACCAAGTCATGTGAAGACAGTGGAAATACAATCTTCAAATCGAAGAAATGACCTGCAATATGTAAGTGCCAAGTTGATCAACATCATTGCCAACCCACGGCAAACGTCGGGTTCTGTGCCTATATATAAATGTATATATATATATATACATAAATTAATGAAATATCTCGATACATAAATGTATATATATATATATATCTAAATATCGATTATCAATGTCATAATACATATGATACCATAATTGTGTACAACTTTTGCCTTTACGGAAAATCTGGAACCCGGCCTTGGATGACTAACCGAGAGATGCAAACATGTAACCCGGCAACTATGCATTCTACTTGTGTGTGGGCCCTCCCAAAGCAAGTATATCATATAGTATATCTGTAAAAGTAAACACCATATATATATATATATAGATAGATGTATTTACATATAGCACATGTAAATGCATTACATATACATATATATATATATCAATATGTACCTATATACACACATTACATATAGTCTGTATATTGAAAAATATATACTTGCTACAAACTAGTAAGACTATATGTATTAATTTTGTTCCCACGTGTCATAGTAAGAACTTGCATATGGTGATCCTTCTTTATGCAGCAGCTGACACAGAGCCAGTCTCTGAAAATTTGGTTCCCCGTGCCCAGTTGGCCACAAAAAATGGTCAGTTCAAGCCAAAATCATCTGCTTTGTTAGGTATCTTAGTGAGGGACAGCTCCAAGGCATCGGCAAGTCAAGTTCACGAATTTTGCGGCCATGCCACTTGTTTTCCCGATAGTCGTTGAAGGACGATTCTACCTAGGCACAACTTCTGTTGAAATCTTGGATGTCTGGATGTCTTCTTCTTGCAAGCAGTAGCATGGAGGATGAGCACTTGCACTCAAGTGCGCGGTCCAAAATCAAACCAATCGCCCTAATCCCCTAAAAAACAGTTTGATGACAAAAATAGGAAATATGATCGGGAATATCAGTTGGTAAATGTTCCGTCATGACAATGTAACTCATCTCCAAACAGTCAACCATCATGAAACACTCAACCATTAACGTTGGGAGAACATTGGATATTCCTTAACCACATGCCATAGCCATCATTTCACCAATGCAGCATCCAAAACCTGTGGATAAGCTTAAGCGCACAAGATTCCATCATCGTTTAACCAACAATGCGGGGAAAGGTGTTGGAATTGGGCTGAACACTACTGGTAACTGTGTTGGTAGAAAAGGCACCAGCACCATCAATGAACAACCCATGGCGAGCGTCCGGTATCTTTGTATCGCCAAGAAGCACAAGCATCGCCCACCTTGTCAAAATGCCTCATCCCATGATGTGGCGAGAGAACCTCCAAAGATTTCATGATTCCAAAATCTTCGATTATTCGCAAGATACATGTAAGCATAAATGCATCATAGATTAATATCTCTATATAATGAAATGACTTATACCCACGGAAGTACTCACCATTATCAACAACTCTTGATCATCATAAACCATTGCAACCCTCACTTGCCCATCAATCAACATTCAATGATCAAATGATTTGCCCTCGTTCACCATCAACGAATCATCATGGATTACAATCAGCACCATTTAGCCATGGACTTTTACGCATTCATCTCACCATCATTCACCATTTCACGATGAATTAGCTGTGAGATAACGATGACCTTAATCATGAATTAGCATTAGTAGCTAACCATGCAATTGCAATGGATCAAACATGAATTAGCCATTATCACTAACCATTTATTGTTGATTGTCCATGGAGTAGCCATCAACTAACAACGAATAAACTCATTGTGAATTTTAAGCATGAATTGGTCAATTAATGAAGCAAATTCATGATTGTCAGCACCTAATCATGAACCTATGGGTCAATATCAATAATCAATTTCATGTGGGAAATGAGCAACAAAATGACAGGGAAAAGAGTGGTTAATGACCCATGGCCCATGCCATATGCCATTCACACGTCACAAAAATGTCAGGTACCCTCTGGTAAAATAACTTGGCAATGGACAATCTGCCATTTATTGGTGGTTTCCTAGGGTTTCACTCAAAAAATATGGTGTTGGTCCATTGCCAAATTAGTTTACCATAGGGTACCCATCCCGCAGATCCGTTGCGGGCGCCTATTGATCACGATGGCGTGGCATTTCCGCCCGATCGCCACCACGGGCCGCATCTCACCGTCAGCCTGCACCAGGACAGCATGGTGAACTAATACTTAGTTATCTTAGTTCATGGTTAGTTATAATGGTTAACTACTGGTTCACTCATCATTAACTATTGGTTCACTAATGGTTAACCAATGGTTAACCAATGGTTAAGCAATGCTTCACCAATGGTTAAGCGATGGCAAACTAATGGTTAAGTGATGGCAAACTAATGGTTAAGTGATGGCTTACTAATGGTGAAGTGATGGCAAACTAGTGGTTGAATAATGGTAAACTAGTGGTTACATGATGGCAAACTAATTGTTAAACGATGGACAAATGATGGTTTGTTATGGTTTGTTGCTGGTTACTCACAGCCAATTGAAAGTTGCCTCATGGTTAACTAATGGTTTCAAAATACACTCATTTGTTTCAAGTTTTTGGTGGCGAAGGTACGAGTACTGATGGTTACAAAGCGAGGGCGGCCCCCCAGCAATTGATGTTCAACTGGGAGGGCTGTTGCTGGAAACCGGTCGCCCACACTATAGATCGTTGGGGCACTGGTGATGGTTGGGTTCAATGCTTCCCGTGAAAAACTGAGAACGGACCAGCTAGATTTGATCGTGGATAATCGTGGTAGTTGGTTGCAACCAAAGATATCACCAAGCCGCGAAAAGTTTGCGCATTTCGCCAGTCACAACTTATCTAACCAAATGGATCGCCAACGGCCTGACGAGTACAAGCCCCAGGCAGCTACAGTATGACTTGGTTCAGATTCGCCAACAGGCGTTCGCAGCTGCCCCAAGGCACCCCAGAGGCTCCTCCTTGGTGTGTTCATCCATTCCGATTTTCGTATGCGCGACTGGAAAACAACAAGTAACAACAACCAACCAGCTGGTGGAAATGATATTATCACATCTATCAGCTGATTGTCATTGTGAATAATCATGCTGATAGATGTGATCAATGATCTTTGCATGACTGAATGCTCCCAGTAATATATAGTTTTTTAATGTTTTTTTATGATGATGGGTGATCAGTAATGCTTGTGCTGTCAGTTCATGGGGTACGCGGTACCACATTTCACTTCATGGTTGACTGAACTGATGGTTCATGAAAACTTAACAAAATGCGTCAAAAGGTCAGACTACACCATAGCCCCTCCTCTATTTGAGCTACCGTGGTTAGGGAGTTGTGGCGAGCAAACCTTGTGCCCGCCAGCGGCGATGGAAAAGGTCCCAACTTCGTCTCGGATCCGAAACATGACATCTTGCAGGACGTGCTGTTCGCTGCTTGATGTTTTTGATGGTGAAGGAAGGTCAAGGGATTGAAATGATGATGAGGCCCCATGGAGATGGGGAATAATCAATGCTGAAAGCTGACTGTGGATGGCGGGGGAACATGGGAAAAACAAGTCATGGCACCCGCCCACGGCTGCCTGCACTAGGGGCTGCAGCTGAATTTGCCCATCCTCTGCATCGCTAGGGCCATCGTAGGTCCCTGCCAGGGGGCAACCCAACGTTGGTCACCTGATGTTGGCAGTATATTCAAGCCATAGGGGAGCCCCAGTCATCACCCAGTTGATATGTGCAACTGGAACAAACGCACCGTCGGTCTTTTTCCCTGCACCCAAGGGGCGGTTTGGACCTGAATGTCACGTGGAGGGAACGAATTGCGAAATTGCACAGGTCCTCAACAGTTTTAATGATCTAAATAGGGATTTCCCGGAATTTGACATGAATCTCTTTGGTTCAGTCCTAAGTGTCTGTGTGTGTTGTGTGCGCTTGTAGTGTGCCTATGCCTGCCTGTCTCCTCCGTCGCTCCGAAGTGAACTTCTCGTCATATATGATTCGCCAACGGAATCCTGAGGCCAGAAAGAGTGAGAATTGGCCCTTTTCTGTTGTTTTCGTCAATGAATTTCCCAACATGGCACCTGAGTGTACCCATCGAAGTGTTGTGTCAGAGTTTTCAATATTTTCGCGTAGTGAAATCGCTTCAATTGTTGACCTCTTCTCTGCTCCCTTGATGACAGGAGTCGGCCGGAACAATTTATCATATAAATTGCGAGCGTCCGTGATAAGCAATGCAGGTACAGCCTTAACAGAATTGTCAATGTTTCGAGTATCAATGATATTGCCATTTAGCTCTGCCCAGAGTAGCCGTAGATATGTCAATTCATCCTCTCCATCCAAACAACTCATCACCTCTGCGCATGCCGGAGATCGACATGTTCTTTCTATCTTTCCGCTTCTCCAGTGTATAGCAGTGACTGATTCTTCGTGTCCTTGTCTAAGATTTTGATTGGAAACTCCAATGAAAATGCCTTCTGTTGAGTCTTTGCCATTGGGTCTATTTGCCCATGCTGCATCTGCCCAACATATGAGTTCCAATGTTTCGTGTTCAGGAAAAGAATGAACCTTGTAGGCAATGTCCCGCAATTTCTTGACCTCTTTGATCACTTTGTTTGTCTTAATAAGTTCTTCAACCGTAGCCACAGGAATAGAGGTAACCAGAAAATTTGTATCAACTGCAAATGAATAGCAGGTCTGACCGCACAGCCAAGCAAGACTCCCTAGAGCAGTTCTGAGTTTGGCTCTCTCCTCTTCTGTCACAGGATATTCAGGATGTCTACTGCGATCTCTGTTGATTGGAATTTCTTCAATTTCGTCAATAAACTTCGTCTGCTTCAAAGAAATGGAAAAATCATCATGTTGTGAAACCTCAATGCCACATTGAATAAAATTTGAAGTCTCCCAGCTTCCCCAGTTGAAACGCTTCTGAAGGTTCTCCAAGAGTTGTTGGTGAATGGGATCATCATCTTTTCCCCCAAACATCAAATCATCTACATGAGCATGAATGGCAGAACGAACCGTACCAAACTCATCAACCCAAATCCAACAGCATGGTTCAGTAGTAAGTTGACGGTATCCTTGGGATTGCAGAAAATTGTTGATTGTAAAATACCATTGTAAAGGTGCTTGTACCAATCCGTATGCTGCTTTCCGCATCCTCACTGGTGTGTTCTCCGGAAGTCCTAACGCCTCCGTGATCTCCTTGACTGGTCTACACCAGAGCTCTTGCTCCATGTCATCGCCCTGAAGAAAGGCGCCAGAAATGTCGCCCTTGCGCAGGCGGAATTTCCGCCAGCTGCACAGCTGCCAGAACAGTTGTCTACCTGAGCGGCTGGGTGTTGGTGCTGAAGTGGGCCTCTCCTCATACTGTGGATCCTGGTAGCCTAATATGATTCCTCGAGCCTTTGCCTTCTTACCATCTGGGTACTTGTCATCGAACTTCCATGTTAATAACCAACGCATGCCCACAATCTTCTCTTCTGTAGGAAATTGCTCTTGAGTTGCTTCAAAACATCCTGATGCCACAAAGTTCCTCACCTCTGTATCCTTTGCCTGTTGAAATTGAATCGCTTCTTCTGGACTCAGGGTTCTCTCTCTTACCTCAACTTGCCTTCTACGAATCTGTGAGCAAACATAGGCTTGTGGATTCTCCAAAAACTTCTTGATTCCTCGCTTGGAAGTTGGTAAATCCCAGAGTATCTCATAGCTCTTCCTATTCTCTTCTTTCGCATAATATGCACAAAGATCCAAATCTGTTTCAACTGTTCTTCGGTCTTTCGAAGGTCGGGATGGTGCACTGGGTTGTGATGTTCCTTCTTGTTCAAGAAGTCTCTTCTCCCCAGGGTTTTCAGCTCTCTTACCAGTAACTCTGCGTCTGACCAAAGGTTCAGCCATGGGATCGTCCTCAGTAGGTGCTTCTTCCCACTGAGCATCCGAAGGTCTCTCCATGGTCACATCGGTGAACTTCGCTTTGTCACCTGAGGTGGCCAAAGCTGAGATGGTCCATGGAAGGTCCACTGGTTTTCGAAGTTCTTCTAGCTGAATCTCATATGGGGATGCTTTCTGGTACTGCTTTCAGAAGTCGTCCATGTTTGATCACCCACACTATATGTCCTGGTCTGAGTTCTCCAGATTCCTCCTTCCGTGCTTCGGTCGCTAATACACGAGCTGGTCCTATAAACTTTCCAGAGTTTTGTGTTGTCCTCTCCTTCTTGGGTACTTGGTTACGCCATATGTAAACCAGATCACCAGGTAGAAAAGCTTCTGCTCGACGGTTGCCCATACGTTGTGCCCTCTCTATTCGTCGCTTTGCTTGTTCTTCGACGAATGCTTGCTCTGCTAATTGTCGCATCTGAACATCTTCTTGGAAACCGCCATCTTGTACTAGAGAACTGTGTAGTGGTATTTCCAAATTGCTATTGAAAAACCTCCCAAAATCATCCGGTGCCTTTCCAAAAACACGTTGTGAAGGGGTATAGCCTCTGACCATCTCCATGTTATTCCCAGTCCATATAGTACGTGCCACTAGCTCTTCAATGGTCTTGTCTGGAAATTCTTCAGCTAATTTGTACATGATGCCCTTGAAGGTTTTGATCGTGCCCTCGACAATGCTCAAGGTCCAATGTGCTTCTGCAGGTATGGCCAAAAATTCAATATGTCTATCTTCCATGTATTGTGCTGCTGCGTCTGACATCCATGGTCCAGCGGGGTCCACGCGGAAAACACTGGGATTTCCAAAAATACTCAACCAGTTCTCCTCTAAACACTTCTTCAGGATCTCCCAATTCGATTTGTTGCCCGCACCCTCATCTACGACACGGCCTACCCTGAACCGAGATCCCTCGTCCACGAGGGGGCGGGGCATTGTTGACGTTCGCTGGCACTTGCATTTCTGAAGTTGATGTTGCGGTGTGGATGGGGGTCGGGTGGGGTGGGGCGGGGCATTGTTGACGTTCGCTTGCACTTGCATTTCTGAACTTGATGTTTCGTATATGCTTAATCCAGTGGCTCTTTCTTCATCATCTGTCGTCCGTATCAGTCAGAGGTGATCAGAAATGCGAGAATAGATTCGGACACGTCAAGAACACGATGCGACGTTTTGGTCATATCGGACGTGGTCCTAAAACGGTCAAGAAACAGGCCAAACATGTACAGGTCATGAGTTCAGCTGCGCTCCACCGCAGACCTGGTCTAGAAACAATCTTGAAGGCATGTGCAGAGTACAGAAGATGTTGTGCCTCAGGAATCGTGAAACTGTCGCCAAGCGATTGTTTCAACACAGACCGTCTGCCATGGATGCACCTCAGTGACGACTGAGCATGAAAAAAAGCACGCAAACATGCAGCCAGGCTGGCCAGGATACAATTCTTGTCTACATGACGTTCTTACCGTTCAAGGGTGTGGACTACCAAGTCATGTGAAGACAGTGGAAATACAATCTTCAAATCGAAGAAATGACCTGCAATATGTAAGTGCCAAGTTGATCAACATCATTGCCAACCCACGGCAAACGTCGGGTTCTGTGCCTATATATAAATGTATATATATATATATACATAAATTAATGAAATATCTCGATACATAAATGTATATATATATATATATCTAAATATCGATTATCAATGTCATAATACATATGATACCATAATTGTGTACAACTTTTGCCTTTACGGAAAATCTGGAACCCGGCCTTGGATGACTAACCGAGAGATGCAAACATGTAACCCGGCAACTATGCATTCTACTTGTGTGTGGGCCCTCCCAAAGCAAGTATATCATATAGTATATCTGTAAAAGTAAACACCATATATATATATATATATAGATAGATGTATTTACATATAGCACATGTAAATGCATTACATATACATATATATATATATCAATATGTACCTATATACACACATTACATATAGTCTGTATATTGAAAAATATATACTTGCTACAAACTAGTAAGACTATATGTATTAATTTTGTTCCCACGTGTCATAGTAAGAACTTGCATATGGTGATCCTTCTTTATGCAGCAGCTGACACAGAGCCAGTCTCTGAAAATTTGGTTCCCCGTGCCCAGTTGGCCACAAAAAATGGTCAGTTCAAGCCAAAATCATCTGCTTTGTTAGGTATCTTAGTGAGGGACAGCTCCAAGGCATCGGCAAGTCAAGTTCACGAATTTTGCGGCCATGCCACTTGTTTTCCCGATAGTCGTTGAAGGACGATTCTACCTAGGCACAACTTCTGTTGAAATCTTGGATGTCTGGATGTCTTCTTCTTGCAAGCAGTAGCATGGAGGATGAGCACTTGCACTCAAGTGCGCGGTCCAAAATCAAACCAATCGCCCTAATCCCCTAAAAAACAGTTTGATGACAAAAATAGGAAATATGATCGGGAATATCAGTTGGTAAATGTTCCGTCATGACAATGTAACTCATCTCCAAACAGTCAACCATCATGAAACACTCAACCATTAACGTTGGGAGAACATTGGATATTCCTTAACCACATGCCATAGCCATCATTTCACCAATGCAGCATCCAAAACCTGTGGATAAGCTTAAGCGCACAAGATTCCATCATCGTTTAACCAACAATGCGGGGAAAGGTGTTGGAATTGGGCTGAACACTACTGGTAACTGTGTTGGTAGAAAAGGCACCAGCACCATCAATGAACAACCCATGGCGAGCGTCCGGTATCTTTGTATCGCCAAGAAGCACAAGCATCGCCCACCTTGTCAAAATGCCTCATCCCATGATGTGGCGAGAGAACCTCCAAAGATTTCATGATTCCAAAATCTTCGATTATTCGCAAGATACATGTAAGCATAAATGCATCATAGATTAATATCTCTATATAATGAAATGACTTATACCCACGGAAGTACTCACCATTATCAACAACTCTTGATCATCATAAACCATTGCAACCCTCACTTGCCCATCAATCAACATTCAATGATCAAATGATTTGCCCTCGTTCACCATCAACGAATCATCATGGATTACAATCAGCACCATTTAGCCATGGACTTTTACGCATTCATCTCACCATCATTCACCATTTCACGATGAATTAGCTGTGAGATAACGATGACCTTAATCATGAATTAGCATTAGTAGCTAACCATGCAATTGCAATGGATCAAACATGAATTAGCCATTATCACTAACCATTTATTGTTGATTGTCCATGGAGTAGCCATCAACTAACAACGAATAAACTCATTGTGAATTTTAAGCATGAATTGGTCAATTAATGAAGCAAATTCATGATTGTCAGCACCTAATCATGAACCTATGGGTCAATATCAATAATCAATTTCATGTGGGAAATGAGCAACAAAATGACAGGGAAAAGAGTGGTTAATGACCCATGGCCCATGCCATATGCCATTCACACGTCACAAAAATGTCAGGTACCCTCTGGTAAAATAACTTGGCAATGGACAATCTGCCATTTATTGGTGGTTTCCTAGGGTTTCACTCAAAAAATATGGTGTTGGTCCATTGCCAAATTAGTTTACCATAGGGTACCCATCCCGCAGATCCGTTGCGGGCGCCTATTGATCACGATGGCGTGGCATTTCCGCCCGATCGCCACCACGGGCCGCATCTCACCGTCAGCCTGCACCAGGACAGCATGGTGAACTAATACTTAGTTATCTTAGTTCATGGTTAGTTATAATGGTTAACTACTGGTTCACTCATCATTAACTATTGGTTCACTAATGGTTAACCAATGGTTAACCAATGGTTAAGCAATGCTTCACCAATGGTTAAGCGATGGCAAACTAATGGTTAAGTGATGGCAAACTAATGGTTAAGTGATGGCTTACTAATGGTGAAGTGATGGCAAACTAGTGGTTGAATAATGGTAAACTAGTGGTTACATGATGGCAAACTAATTGTTAAACGATGGACAAATGATGGTTTGTTATGGTTTGTTGCTGGTTACTCACAGCCAATTGAAAGTTGCCTCATGGTTAACTAATGGTTTCAAAATACACTCATTTGTTTCAAGTTTTTGGTGGCGAAGGTACGAGTACTGATGGTTACAAAGCGAGGGCGGCCCCCCAGCAATTGATGTTCAACTGGGAGGGCTGTTGCTGGAAACCGGTCGCCCACACTATAGATCGTTGGGGCACTGGTGATGGTTGGGTTCAATGCTTCCCGTGAAAAACTGAGAACGGACCAGCTAGATTTGATCGTGGATAATCGTGGTAGTTGGTTGCAACCAAAGATATCACCAAGCCGCGAAAAGTTTGCGCATTTCGCCAGTCACAACTTATCTAACCAAATGGATCGCCAACGGCCTGACGAGTACAAGCCCCAGGCAGCTACAGTATGACTTGGTTCAGATTCGCCAACAGGCGTTCGCAGCTGCCCCAAGGCACCCCAGAGGCTCCTCCTTGGTGTGTTCATCCATTCCGATTTTCGTATGCGCGACTGGAAAACAACAAGTAACAACAACCAACCAGCTGGTGGAAATGATATTATCACATCTATCAGCTGATTGTCATTGTGAATAATCATGCTGATAGATGTGATCAATGATCTTTGCATGACTGAATGCTCCCAGTAATATATAGTTTTTTAATGTTTTTTTATGATGATGGGTGATCAGTAATGCTTGTGCTGTCAGTTCATGGGGTACGCGGTACCACATTTCACTTCATGGTTGACTGAACTGATGGTTCATGAAAACTTAACAAAATGCGTCAAAAGGTCAGACTACACCATAGCCCCTCCTCTATTTGAGCTACCGTGGTTAGGGAGTTGTGGCGAGCAAACCTTGTGCCCGCCAGCGGCGATGGAAAAGGTCCCAACTTCGTCTCGGATCCGAAACATGACATCTTGCAGGACGTGCTGTTCGCTGCTTGATGTTTTTGATGGTGAAGGAAGGTCAAGGGATTGAAATGATGATGAGGCCCCATGGAGATGGGGAATAATCAATGCTGAAAGCTGACTGTGGATGGCGGGGGAACATGGGAAAAACAAGTCATGGCACCCGCCCACGGCTGCCTGCACTAGGGGCTGCAGCTGAATTTGCCCATCCTCTGCATCGCTAGGGCCATCGTAGGTCCCTGCCAGGGGGCAACCCAACGTTGGTCACCTGATGTTGGCAGTATATTCAAGCCATAGGGGAGCCCCAGTCATCACCCAGTTGATATGTGCAACTGGAACAAACGCACCGTCGGTCTTTTTCCCTGCACCCAAGGGGCGGTTTGGACCTGAATGTCACGTGGAGGGAACGAATTGCGAAATTGCACAGGTCCTCAACAGTTTTAAATGATCTAAATAGGGATTTCCCGGAATTTGACATGAATCTCTTTGGTTCAGTCCTAAGTGTCTGTGTGTGTTGTGTGCGCTTGTAGTGTGCCTATGCCTGCCTGTCTCCTCCGTCGCTCCGAAGTGAACTTCTCGTCATATATGATTCGCCAACGGAATCCTGAGGCCAGAAAGCGTGAGAATTGGCCCTTTTCTGTTGTTTTCGTCAATGAATTTCCCAACATGGCACCTGAGTGTACCCATCGAAGTGTTGTGTCAGAGTTTTCAATATTTTCGCGTAGTGAAATCGCTTCAATTGTTGACCTCTTCTCTGCTCCCTTGATGACAGGAGTCGGCCGGAACAATTTATCATATAAATTGCGAGCGTCCGTGATAAGCAATGCAGGTACAGCCTTAACAGAATTGTCAATGTTTCGAGTATCAATGATATTGCCATTTAGCTCTGCCCAGAGTAGCCGTAGATATGTCAATTCATCCTCTCCATCCAAACAACTCATCACCTCTGCGCATGCCGGAGATCGACATGTTCTTTCTATCTTTCCGCTTCTCCAGTGTATAGCAGTGACTGATTCTTCGTGTCCTTGTCTAAGATTTTGATTGGAAACTCCAATGAAAATGCCTTCTGTTGAGTCTTTGCCATTGGGTCTATTTGCCCATGCTGCATCTGCCCAACATATGAGTTCCAATGTTTCGTGTTCAGGAAAAGAATGAACCTTGTAGGCAATGTCCCGCAATTTCTTGACCTCTTTGATCACTTTGTTTGTCTTAATAAGTTCTTCAACCGTAGCCACAGGAATAGAGGTAACCAGAAAATTTGTATCAACTGCAAATGAATAGCAGGTCTGACCGCACAGCCAAGCAAGACTCCCTAGAGCAGTTCTGAGTTTGGCTCTCTCCTCTTCTGTCACAGGATATTCAGGATGTCTACTGCGATCTCTGTTGATTGGAATTTCTTCAATTTCGTCAATAAACTTCGTCTGCTTCAAAGAAATGGAAAAATCATCATGTTGTGAAACCTCAATGCCACATTGAATAAAATTTGAAGTCTCCCAGCTTCCCCAGTTGAAACGCTTCTGAAGGTTCTCCAAGAGTTGTTGGTGAATGGGATCATCATCTTTTCCCCCAAACATCAAATCATCTACATGAGCATGAATGGCAGAACGAACCGTACCAAACTCATCAACCCAAATCCAACAGCATGGTTCAGTAGTAAGTTGACGGTATCCTTGGGATTGCAGAAAATTGTTGATTGTAAAATACCATTGTAAAGGTGCTTGTACCAATCCGTATGCTGCTTTCCGCATCCTCACTGGTGTGTTCTCCGGAAGTCCTAACGCCTCCGTGATCTCCTTGACTGGTCTACACCAGAGCTCTTGCTCCATGTCATCGCCCTGAAGAAAGGCGCCAGAAATGTCGCCCTTGCGCAGGCGGAATTTCCGCCAGCTGCACAGCTGCCAGAACAGTTGTCTACCTGAGCGGCTGGGTGTTGGTGCTGAAGTGGGCCTCTCCTCATACTGTGGATCCTGGTAGCCTAATATGATTCCTCGAGCCTTTGCCTTCTTACCATCTGGGTACTTGTCATCGAACTTCCATGTTAATAACCAACGCATGCCCACAATCTTCTCTTCTGTAGGAAATTGCTCTTGAGTTGCTTCAAAACATCCCGATGCCACAAAGTTCCTCACCTCTGTATTCTTTGCCTGTTGAAATTGAATCGCTTCTTCTGGACTCAGGGTTCTCTCTCTTACCTCAACTTGCCTTCTACGAATCTGTGAGCAAACATAGGCTTGTGGATTCTCCAAAAACTTCTTGATTCCTCGCTTGGAAGTTGGTAAATCCCAGAGTATCTCATAGCTCTTCCTATTCTCTTCTTTCGCATAATATGCACAAAGATCCAAATCTGTTTCAACTGTTCTTCGGTCTTTCGAAGGTCGGGATGGTGCACTGGGTTGTGATGTTCCTTCTTGTTCAAGAAGTCTCTTCTCCCCAGGGTTTTCAGCTCTCTTACCAGTAACTCTGCGTCTGACCAAAGGTTCAGCCATGGGATCGTCCTCAGTAGGTGCTTCTTCCCACTGAGCATCTGAAGGTCTCTCCATGGTCACATCGGTGAACTTTGCTTTGTCACCTGAGGTGGCCAAGGCTGAGATGGTCCATGGAAGGTCCACTGGTTTTCGAAGTTCTTCTAGCTGAATCTCATATGGGGATGCTTTCCGAAGTTGTTCTGGTACTGCTTTCAGAAGTCGTCCATGTTTGATCACCCACACTATATGTCCTGGTCTGAGTTCTCCAGATTCCTCCTTCCGTGTTTCGGTCGCTAATACACGAGCTGGTCCTATAAACTTTCCAGAGTTTTGTGTTGTCCTCTCCTTCTTGGGTACTTGGTTACGCCATATGTAAACCAGATCACCAGGTAGAAAAGCTTCTGCTCGACGGTTGCCCATACGTTGTGCCCTCTCTATTCGTCGCTTTGCTTGTTCTTCGACGAATGCTTGCTCTGCTAATTGTCGCATCTGAACATCTTCTTGGAAACCGCCATCTTGTACTAGAGAACTGTGTAGTGGTATTTCCAAATTGCTATTGAAAAACCTCCCAAAATCATCCGGTGCCTTTCCAAAAACACGTTGTGAAGGGGTATAGCCTCTGACCATCTCCATGTTATTCCCAGTCCATATAGTACGTGCCACTAGCTCTTCAATGGTCTTGTCTGGAAATTCTTCAGCTAATTTGTACATGATGCCCTTGAAGGTTTTGATCGTGCCCTCGACAATGCTCAAGGTCCAATGTGCTTCTGCAGGTATGGCCAAAAATTCAATATGTCTATCTTCCATGTATTGTGCTGCTGCGTCTGACATCCATGGTCCAGCGGGGTCCACGCGGAAAACACTGGGATTTCCAAAAATACTCAACCAGTTCTCCTCTAAACACTTCTTCAGGATCTCCCAATTCGATTTGTCGCCCGCACCCTCATCTACGACACGGCCTACCCTGAACCGAGATCCCTCGTCCACGATGATCAGGATATAGTATTTCGTCTGAGTCCTAGGATGAACCCAGGTGGCAATGTCGGCTTGGATGCGTTCCCACTTCTGTGGAATAGGATCTAGTGTGGCAAATCTGCGTGGATCCATGACCTTGTGTTTGTCACACACTGTGCACTTCCAATTCTTCGCAATGTTCACGACTTTCTCTGTGGCCCCACTCTGCTGTAATGCTTTCACTAAATTTTGCATACTGCCATGACCAGTACTTCGATGTATATGGGCACTCTTCTTCTCAATCTCAATCCTCTCTTGTCTTTCCTCTTCAGTCTCTTCACCCATCTCTTGTCTAGCGTCCTCTTCCATCGGCGCTTCTTCCTCCGCAGGGTAAGCCAGCTGTATAGTCTTGGTGAGCTTGTCCACAATCCTGGACCAAGCTTCACTGGCTGACAAGCTGTCAATCACTTTTCTGACAAAGGGCACTGTGTAGCGCGCTGTGTGTGAGGTTTGTCCAGCTTCACATCTAGCTTTCGGGTGATTGTTCTGACATTTGAGATCAAGATGTTTGAGTAAGTTCTCGTTCTTGGTAGCAATAGTCCAACCCTTGCATAGAGAAAACTTCTGGTCAACTGTCTTGAGGCCAACTGCGCAACCTTTGCACGTGACCTTGTGTAGGTCATGCCGTTTGAGAAATTCCTCCACAAATGAGAGGTGCCATCCTTCACATCTTTCTGAAAATTCCCAATGTACTTCAACATTCATGGTGGCTGCGAAATCGGCTACCTCAATGGCACCTTTATATTGGATCTGTGCTTCCTCCCTTTTGATCCTAAGACGTTCTCTCTGCTCCTCTGTTCTTTGATTAATCCTCTGCAGTGGACAATATGGTGAACATACACATGAGATCCATAGGTGCACTGGACGGAACTTCTCTATCATACGCTTTGCATGACGTACTCCTTCAGCTGTCTGTAGATTTCCTCCATTCCACTCACTAACCCTCAAGGCTGACTGCTTCCCAAAACGGTTCTCAACCTCCTGACTAAGAAGACTATCGGGGTAGCAAGCAAGTTCCATCAATAAGGGTCTCTTGTGTTGAACCAATCCCTTCCATTCTTCACTCCATGGATTTCGCTGAAGGTGCCATGACTTGGAAATCCTAGCCATCACTTCTGCTGGAAGTGCATCTTCTCGATCTACATCTCCTTGCGCAGCTTGTGGGCCATCGTCTCCTTGTCTTTCAAGTGGATCTCCTCCTTCAGCTCTTCCACTTCCTGTGTCCTCAGAAGCAGCTGTTTCTTCTGCTCCTCGATCTCGGCCATGGCTGCAGCAAGTGCCATCTTCTCTGGTCCCAGTGAACCATCCACCAGACTGAACTCGCTGCTGGCACTGCTCATCTTTGACTTGTTGGCAGGCTTCTTGACTGCCTCGCGATGTTTCCCTTGGAGGACCCAGCGTGCAAACCTGGCAAGACGCCAGTCGCACTCCCCCTCCTGGTAGGTTGTCAGGGCCCAATTCATGTAGGAAGGGTAGAGGTTGGCAACCTCTTGATAGGTGTTGTTCGGGTACTTTCCATACTTCATCATGTCCCCTCCTTGTGGTTCGAAACGGGAAGCCATCTCCTTCTCGGCAAATGCCAAGAGCTGCACAATCGTTTTGTTCTCGTCGACTGGAATCTCGTTCTCTTTCATGAAGGCCAGCAGCTTGGGTTTGCGCTTGGCTGCTGCATGCAACTGCTTCAACAACTGGTGGAGGTCGGGTGCATTCTGTGCCGCATTCATCTGGTACTCGGCCCACATCACCTTCATCTCTTGGATCGTGGATGCTGCGGTCACCTCCACCCCGGCCTGGTTCAACCTTTGAATCCACTCGGCCTTGGTGCGTGGAGCAGCCATTGCAAACCTGAGAATCCTGCTGATCGAGAGTCGGCTGGCTAGCTTGAGTGGTAGTGTGATGTGCAAAATGTGTCTGTGTGCTGTCATGATGATTGGAGTAGGAATTATCACTGTGAGATTCATGGCAAAACTGGCAAAAACCATTCTGTACAGACTGCACAGTGCAGTAATGGCATGTGAAAAACGCTGTCTGCTCACCTTCAGTTGATTTCACTTCTGGTGGTCTCCCCTGAGCCTTTTGTTCCACGCGCTCAGAGGAGTGCTGTCCCTATTCGTCTAAACTCAAAAACGGATGGCTACGCTTTCGGCCCCCGTTCATGATGTTGCCTGAAAGTGGCATCAGCAAGTGGCCGTTGGTGGCCTGCTTCAAATCCATCACCACGGAAGCATCTACGTTCTTGTAGATCACCTTGTTCTCACTGAAGTCAATGGTGGCACCAAGGGCAGCTAAAGCTTTCCTCGATACCAACACTGGTTGGCCTGGAGTGTCATGGACGTGGATCTCCATGTTGCCACGTTTCTCTCCAGCTGGGATGCTCAAGTTGATTGTGCTCATGCACTCTTTGGTTTGACCATTCCCGAAGCGGAATGTGGGCCTCTTCTCCAGGTTCACTTCAATGTTACTCTTTCCGCAGCTCTGGATGTTTTGAATCATCAGCCTTTCGAGTGCGTCCGCACTTCCAAGGCTTGCTGTGGCACCAGAGTCGATGACGCCGTACAGCCCTTTCTCATCCTCTTCAATGCCATCATATTCTACCTTGCCCGCGAACTCATCTGGTTGGCAAAGACTCGCATGAAATGCTATCTCTGCATGTTCCTCATATGCAACCTTGGCCTCTCTGTCTCGGTCTCTTTTGGGGCATTTGTCTTGGCAATGGTTTCCTCCACATCGAAAGCATTGAACTTCACTTCCTTTGCCTTTTCCTTTTCCGGGATTGTAGGGCTTTGGTGGATAGTAATTCCTGCCCAAACGAATTTGGCGCTGCTTCCAGCGCGCTTCACGGAGTGTCGCCTTCTGAAACTTCATGGCTTCCAAAGCTTCATCAACGCGATTCTGCTCAGCCATGAATGCTTCCTGAGCATCCACACTCAACTGGGCAAACTCTGCAGCTTCGATGTTTTCCTCTGGAATGCCCTCTTCTTCTTCTTCTAACAGGTAGGCACTGGCTGTGCGGGTCCTGTCTCTTCTCACAATGTCTGTGTCGCTCCATTGTTCCCGTAAGGCTCGCCCTACGGTCTGCGTACTGAACTCACCCTTCAGGTTGGCCAAGATATTTGATTTCTCACTTGGATCTAGGCCACTACGGTGCAAGAGAAGAAAGCCTGCAAGTTGTTCTGGGATGAAAGGATCGTCTGAGTAATGCCAATCCATAGGAGGTTCATATTCCGGGGAATGCCATGACCATGCTCCCCATGATTCATTCCAGCTCCAGTTCTCCCTTCCCCAGGATTGTGGACCCTGTTCCGAATCATCTTCATGAGCATCTACGTCATAGTTCTCCTCAAGTCTTCCATCCTCCCTGAATGGCCTGTCATTGTTGGTTTGGTACCCCTGTGGTTCCCTCTCTTCCTGGTACCAATTCCTCCTTTCTCCCCAATTGCTGCCGCTATACTGACTGCTGCTGCTGGTACTTGCCTTTTTCCCATGCTCCCTCTGGACTCTTTCAAGAGCACGACTTGCTTCCCACAACTTTTCACTATGTCGGGCAATCCACTCTGTCATGGTCTCTCCCTTCTTTCGTTCAAGTTGATAAAAGAAGCCCATGATGTGCTTGTTGGCTTCGATGAGGGATGGGTGTTCTAAGGCATCTTCCAAGAACCGTAGGAGAGTGTAAGCGCCCCTTGGGTGTGCTAACCACTGAGGATTAGCTAAGGTCTTGGAGCGTACCAACACCTTTGCGACCCCTGAAAGCTCCTGGACTAACCTGGGCCCCACAAGGTATCTCTTATGGGCCTCTGTGGCCATAAGATGTTGCAGCACAGCTTCCTTGTAGCTAGCAAGCTTCTCTGGTGTTCCATCGAAACCTGGTACATTCTTCTTTGTCTCCATCTTCGCAGTCTAGCTATGATAGAAACCTCAAAGTCGTTGTCAAAACTCCCTGGATCACTCAGCTTTTGCAGTTCTGCTAAGCTGACCTGGCTCCGGCTGCCATGCAACTGGAACAAACGCACCGTCGGTCTTTTTCCCTGCACCCAAGGGGCGGTTTGGACCTGAATGTCACGTGGAGGGAACGAATTGCGAAATTGCATATGTTCCCTGCAACCTGTGGCTTGTAGGCGATGGATTCCCTCATCTGTGCGCTCGTCCAGTTTATTAACCATCTATAGCAATAAACCCGCTATCGCTTTGGGGTCCCCTAATTTGAGAAACCACCAGTAGTGACCAAAGGATTAGTCATTGATGGTCCTGCAATCATCAGGATTGCTTTGTGATATACTGGGTTCTCTTCTACTGGAGCATTAGTGATTGCAAGCATTAATTATCGTGGTCATTGACAAGACATTGTCATCCTAAACAGTTTGGGTTTTGACACATACACTGTTTGGTTACCATATAATTCTATGTCACGTGATATATGTGGCTCTTTCAATTCTAGATATTCTAGCGATAAGACTATCATAAGCAATTAATTGCTTAATTATTCATTGGTTTAGACTAATTGGTTCATCACCAATTAGTTTGGTTCACTAGTAGTTACTCATTGCAGCAATGACTAATTCTTTCAGAACCACATGCATTGCTGTCGCCATCAGGCTGGCTGTGGGTCAACCAGCGATCCCCACCCAGCCAGGGGTCGCCAAAGGTACCGCGGCGCCTGCCAAAAAGTCAAAGACCTGTTGCCTCAGCATTGGCAAATCGACAGTTGGTAGAACTGAGATTCCATTGCCTTGCCAAACCCTACCCTTCCAGTTACCTTTGTAGTAGGTAACCAGCTGGTTACCCACTATAAAGGTAACTGGAAGGGTAGGGAAAGCTATCAATGGTCAATATCGACCTTGGTGACAGTTCTAAGCTTAGATTTCATCATCTCAGACAAGGTTGATATTGAGTGATTTACTAGATCCTAATCGATACTATATAATAAGTATAAAATTAGAGTTCATCAGCGATCCTGGTACCGATATTATTACCCACCATCATTGGTCATAACCCGTGTATAAAACCGAAAGAATCACTAAATGGGTGTCTCAAGCCATAGGGGACCCCCACAGTTTTCATCCAGAATATCACACATTTCAATAAAACAACCATAGCTTTGGGTACCCCTAGGGCTTGAGATCACCATTTTTCAGCAGTTATAGCAATATTTACAGCAAAAAACAACTATTTTTGAGTACCCATAATTGCGTAAACCCCCATGATCAAATAAAACAACCATGTTTGATCAACTTTGAGTACTCCTACCATGAAAAACCCCCTACAATTGGTGATAAACAACCATTTTTCTAGCAATAAAACAACCATTTACAGTAATAAAACTATCAGAAACCATGTTTGATCAACATGTTTCAGCAGTTTTAGCAATAAAACAACCATTTTTGAGTACCCCTACTATGAGAAACCAATCCCCCATACTTGGTGATGATCCAACCACCATTGACCCCCTGCCCTGGTCAGCGCCTGCCCTGTCCGCCCAGCGACCGCCAATCTGTATCCTCATGGAGGTCTCTACCTGGCGAGCACCGTGACCAGCCGCAACATGGCTAATGCGACGTTGGAAAGATCGCTGGATCTTCGTATGTTGTCATGTCTTGAGGTATGTAGAAACGTAATATATAAATATGAATATATGAATAGATGAATTTATTTATATATATATATATCGATAAGAATATATCTATAGACATGTAAATATACATATGTATTACATATATACATCATGAATAGTTATATTTCCATATGTTTCCTTCTACCTTGTTTACATTTGTGTGTGGCAGCCAACTCGCATGTATGCAGCCATATTTGCAAATGACCAAAGATACAAACACACACACACACACACACATACACATACCTCGCTGTTTGAAGTCCTGTGGTCACCAAATGATTCCATTGGTCACTGCCATACTTTACATCTATCTGATTTGACATACCCTCCCTTGCTTTAATGCAGCTCTCATTATCATACTTTCCAACTATACCTGTCTATCAGCGCCCCAGGGCTTGTCAACCTGAACCCAAGAATATCTTTCGACTCTCTCGTATTGACTCCATTTGACTCATATTGTTACTGTCTTTGCGCTTGAATAGTTTTGAGCAATCAGAAGTCAATTCATTCATTGGTCAGCACTTGTATACTCAGTACTGCGTTTTAGCTAGATTCTGCTTCACACTTGGGGACTGATGCTCGGACTTTACCCTTTTGCTCAGTGCAACTGATACGGAGTTACAGTGTGTCCAATTGAACTTTCGGCATCACGTCTCCTACCTCCCGTGATCCGTGAGGATTGCATCTCTTGTAATCTGATGGAAATTCCCTCCAGTCCTGTTCTCATGGCAACCAGGGGTTCCCCTGGGCGCCTCTCCGCCAGGACATGCTGAAGAGTTCAATGAACCAGTTGTCGCCCTGGTATAAGCGCTCTGGAGCCTTCAGCGCTCTTCAGCGCTCAGTGGAAGAATAGCAACCAGCAACCCGTGCAGCATTGCGGCAATGATTGGAACTGGTTGGTGGTTGAACCACCCCTATGAAAAATATGAGTCAACCAACCCATTGTTAATAACTATTGGGGAAAGTAAAAAATGCCTGAAACCACCAACCAGTTGAAATGGTTCGGGTAAACTCTCGGTATGTTCTACAACGCTTGTGTATTGCCACCAAATGGTGATGGCTTCTAGTTGGGTTTGCAACCTGAACTGAGGCATCACTCATGGCAAAGTCAGAATCCACTCGGTGATAAAAATGCTCATCCAGGAGAGATGGCTTCATGGCTTATTGAGGTACCATGGCTTTGCAGTTGCCACCGCGGGGATGCAACCCCGATCAATCCGGGCGGAGCTACCCAGCAACTGACCGAGCCACTGCCCACCCCACCGTGCAAATGGATTGGGCTTGCCCGGCTTGCCACAGTGTCACCAGGATTCCCGCAGTGTACCACCATTGGTGGCGTCATCCCCTATGAGACAATTACCAAACCATCCCAAATTGTAGGCAAAATAATCATGATTCAAAGCACCAACTAGTTGTTCGACCATTATTGCTGGGGAGTATTATTCCCGGTTACCACTACCTTATTGACCATTCTTAATGGTGGTCTTTATACCCCCTACAAACCCTCCAACTGGACCATGAATGCTGAACATACCAGGAGTTTCTGGCAGCTACCAGTGGCTGATCTCATCGCTAGCCTCTTGTTGGTTGGTGCCTAGGGTACAAATGGTAGTTTCTCAGAATAGGGGACCCAAAAAATGGCTGGTTTATGACTATATAAATGACTATAAATGGATGATTTGGGGGTACCCCTATTTTGAGAAACACCCAAATGGGTACGGCATTTTGGGTCATTGGCAGCCGTTTTTCTAGGCTGTGCTGACATAAGTTTACTTTGATGCAACGACAAGAAACGACTTCACCAACCATTGTTGTTTCTTGTCGTTGATTGATTGTCGTTTTCCACCAACCAACAACCAGCCAGGTTTTGAAACTCATTGGTTCTTGGTTGTTGGTTGCAATCATGCGTTGATTGATTGGTTGCTGGTTAGAAGCATACGTTGGCCGTTGGCAGTTTCTCAACAGTTTCTCACTCCTTAATCACAAGCTGGTTCGTCGAATCAACAATAATTAACTCAACAGTCACCCAAGAGTCAGCAACCACCAATCACCAACCATCACCAACCAATCACCAACCAATCACCAACCAATCACCAACCAATCACCAACCAATCACCAACCAATCACCAACCAATCACCAACCAATCACCAACCAATCACCAACCAATCACCAACCAATCACCAACCAATCACCAACCAATCACCAACCAATCACCAACCAATCACCAACCAATCACCAACCAATCACCAACCAATCACCAACCAATCACCAACCAATCACCAACCAATCACCAACCAATCACCAACCAATCACCAACCAATCACCAACCAATCACCAACCAATCACCAACCAATCACCAACCAATCACCAACCAATCACCAACCAATCACCAACCAATCACCAACCAATCACCAACCAATCACCAACCAATCACCAACCAATCACCAACCAATCACCAACCAATCACCAACCAATCACCAACCAATCACCAACCAATCACCAACCAATCACCAACCAATCACCAACCAATCACCAACCAATCACCAACCAATCACCAACCAATCACCAACCAATCACCAACCAATCACCAACCAATCACCAACCAATCACCAACCAATCACCAACCAATCACAGAGCAATCACCAAGCAATCACCAACCAATCACCAACCAATCACCAACCAATCACCAACCAATCACCAACCAATCACCAACCAATCACCAACCAATCACCAACCAATCACCAACCAATCACCAACCAATCACCAACCAATCACCAACCAATCACCAACCAATCACCAACCAATCACCAACCAATCACCAACCAATCACCAACCAATCACCAACCAATCACCAACCAATCACCAACCAATCACCAACCAATCACCAACCAATCACCAACCAATCACCAACCAATCACCAACCAATCACCAACCAATCACCAACCAATCACCAACCAATCACCAACCAATCACCAACCAATCACCAAGCAATCACCAACCAATCACCAACCAATCACCAAGCAATCACCAACCAATCACCAACCAATCACCAAGCAATCACCAACCAATCACCAACCAATCACCAAGCAATCACCAACCAATCACCAACCAATCACCAACCAATCACCAACCAATCACCAACCAATCACCAACCAATCACCAACCAATCACCAACCAATCACCAACCACTCGTGGTTCCCTTACGTCGCGTGTCCGGTCCCCACAGGGGCTGCCCAACACCGCCGGGACACGGTGAGGCTATGGGTTCCGAAGGCGCGACCACAGACGCCGCCCCAGGCGTTTTCCGGGGCCCGAGGGAACACGAACCTCGACGACCACGGGGGACCACCGGGGGGTCGCCACGGGAGACCGGGCCCACACGTTGGAGGGCTGAGAGTCGCCATGGAACTGGAGTTAGATCAGTTTTATCTACCATTTTTGCCTGGGAGTTGACCTAGTGAGCCGAAGTGACGGCCCAAAAGTTGTACTTAAGATGTGTGGTGAGCGTATCTGTGAGGTTGGTGGACATTGATGGTTCATTGATGATGGTTGAGCGTTCATGATGGTTGGTGATATGTTGAATGTCGCATGTCTTGAAGTTGATATATTGATATTTACAGTGAAATTGAGATGCTTGGTGTCTGTGCATTTTCCTAGCGACGTCATGAAGAGTTGTGCGCATATAATATGCATATATAGACTGATATGTTAAAAGTGCACAACTAGAACAAAAAACATATAGATATAGATGTATATTGTATGATGTATGCATGTATGTATCTATCAATGAAATATTATGTCAACAAATATACAAATATGATATCATATACACTGCAGTATTTGCACATCGGATTTTTTTCTAAAATAATTCGGATATACAATGAATGGTTTCGGAACGACTCTTACAATCCATGACAATTATGTTGGGGAACCTGCTGGTGAACCTGCAAGCATCTGTCCCGACAGTCGGTTGGACAATTTCAATCTGCCCATAAATCAGGAAGTCAACAGGTGCACGGCTCAGCAACGCTTGGGACTACGGCAAACTGCCAGGGCACAACATCCAGGCAATGGGAAAGCAGCAGGAGCACATACAACCTCTGCTGCAGGGCGTGGATGGCGCTGCTGTTGCTTTTGTTGGTGGTTTCGGTGGTGAGGTAATAACCATTGACCCTAGGGAAACTCCCCACACCGACCCCGAACAACACGCCAACGAACCTATCTTGCTGAGGGGAAAACATTATAGGGTGCACATTCATTGGGCGTATGGTAGGTTGCCTAGAAGGTATTCCGACCACTTGGTCACTTGTTCATTGTTGGACACCTACAGGCTGAGAAGATCACTGTCGCACCGGTTACATCATTCACCAGAACCTGTAGCCAGCAAGGTGGGTATGATAGCATATGTTACCCACACCTCGCTTTTCTTTCTTTCAAACGCAAGTCACTTGGGGGGTTCTCAAAACAGGGGGGTACCCCGAAATCATCCATTTTTCACCATTATAGGAATAAACCAACCATTATAGTTGGTATATCCAATGCTATTGCTTATGACTTATGATTGCAACCATTTATACTAAAGATAGAACAACCATTTTGGAGACAGCTCTGCAAGCACTCATGGTCAAGTCATGGCCGAGAGGAATGAATTGGAGACCCCTGGGACATGTCCGGGACCTGTTGATCTCGTTGAAGCCCTGGTTGATGGAAAAAGATGCTACAAGACATGTGGTGCTTTCTCAAGCCATAGGGGACCCCCCAAATGGTGAGTTTACTACTAAAGATGGTTACAAGTGGATGCTTTGGGGGTACCCCTATTTTGAGAAACCATCATGTGGGTCCTAAAAGTGTTTCATTAACCATCTCTTGTTATGGCTGTGGGTCAGTTCACCCCGTACCCCTGGTTCCCTTATCATTAACCATGTTTTTCTTTATTGTTGTTGGTCATTATCCCCCCCATGAAATTGGTTGGTTAATAGCCATGTGAATGTACCAGTTTCAACAGTGAAGTTTGAAGGCCCAAATCGACGACTAGTCATCAATCTACAAGTAAGTTTCCTGGCAATGCACGTGCTGAACCAACCGTCATCAAGTATCCATCACTGATCGCAAGCATTCAGTAATCCCATATGGGTGTTTCTCAAAATGGGGACCCCAAAAATGGTTGGTTTACTGCCTACAAATGGTTAAGATTGGATGATTTGGGGAAACCCCCATCTTAAGAAACCACCCCATAAGGTTACTGTATCTCGTTAATGTGGACAATCACAGTAAGATCTCCAAAAAATTGCAATCATGGCTCAAGTGCTACAAGGTGGGTGGGATATATGATGATAATTAGCCAACTATGGATAATAAGCCATCTAACTATAGAATATCTACCAGAACCTGGTAGTTGCCCTAGTTTTAAATTACAAACCCATTTAGCCAACTCGGAGGCCCCTCCTTGTAGGCAGGCTGTCGCTGCCTTTTTGTGAGACGCGACGTCGAGGAGCCAGCAAACAGGATGACAAAGTCGCACCAGGCGTGTTATTCATTGGGATAACCGACACTTCGGGACCATTAGAAAACATTCAACTATTTGCCTCAACCATTTTTGTTGGGAAACTATTGGAGTTTTCTCTTTTTACATTTATACTCTCTAAAAATGCCATTGTTGACAACGGCTAATATTTTCTCAAAAAAGATCATGGTTGGGGCAAGTGGTTGAATGTCTTCTAATGATTGACCTGACAGCAGGCCATGCGCAAGCACCAAAGCGCCTGTGGTACCAAGGCACGCCAGGAACAGCCACAGCAATTGCAATCATCGCAGGCCGTTGGACCGCAGAAGCAATCGGGGGTGTAGTAGGGATAGGGTCCACCCCAGTAGAAGAAGTCCGCGCCTGAGCTTTGGAACTGGGAGAAGTCACCATGACTTTCAACCCTCTAAGGTGGCTGGAAGAACATGACGAACCCCGACAACAAAGGTGATGGAAGATTGGGATGTAACATGATATGACCATGGCTTGAAACCCTATGATCTACCATCGAACGGCCACTCCTGGGGGGGCCGTTCCGTAGCTCGCTGCCCCTTTGAAGCGTGACGTGGTGAACCTGCTATTGATGGTCATGGTCAGCACAAACTACGGTGACCAAGAGCTCACCATCATAGGGGCATCATCAATCAGCAAAAAGGGTGACACTAAGATCAAGGTTGCCAATGATCACCATTGGGCAGAAAAAAAATGATGGTTGCCAGCTATCCTGTGATCCCAACTAATGCATCCAGCAATTACCGCATATCAATGCTTATAGCTATGGCTTCGTTCAACCATGTCATGGCGCTTGCCTGCAGCATGCTACAGGCATCAGTTTGGCATCTGGCTTTGGGTCAGTTCACCCTGTACCACTGGTTCCCATCATTAACCATTGTTTTCCCTATTCTGGTTGGTGATTATCCCCCATGATTGTGGGTAAAGTATTGACCAGCCACGTCAAGCTTTTCATCTTGTTGTTTCATCATTTTCCCATCATTAACCATCATTAATCATCATTAACCCATCATGAGCCATGATTAACCCATCATTAACCCTGGAAACATATCCAAGTTCCCTGTTATTGATGGTTGCTTCATATTACCAATCATTACTAACCACTATCCCCTATCATTTCACCATTATTAACCATTGTTAAACCATGACTGTTAACCTCATAAACCATTCTCAACCATTAATAACCATATTAACATTTAACCCATCATTTAACCATTACTAACCATTATCCCCTATCATTCAACCATTACCAACCATTATTAAACCATGATTCACCACTATCAATCTTGATGATTAACCATTATTTAGCCATGATCAACCACATTAACATTTCACTTATAATTTTACCATTACTAACGATTATCCCTTATCATTTGACCTACCATTATTAACCATTACTAACCATTATTGATGCTTAATCTTCACCCATAGCCATCTGTCCCCGTGGTACTCCTGGAACTGCCCTGCCACTGCGCTTCACCAACCAAGGTACTGCCCGGTGCTGGGCTCGGCGCCAAGAAGCAGCCGCCGCAATCTGGGCGAAGCGCGGGTGCGCGTGGCAAAACCAGCGGATCATCCATGCGAAGATGGAGGTTTTATAGGGTTTTTATGTGGTTTGACAAATTTTTTTGGGGTTCTTTATATTGTTTTTGTGAAGAGAGTCTTCTTCTATACTGTTGTTAAGTGTTTTATAAAGTTTTAGAAGGTTCTTTTGATGTCTCGGCGCATTTGTAGGGTTCTGTCAGGTTCCTTGTTGAGGGTTTTAAAGGGTTTTAAAGGTATTATACAGGTGTTTAAATTTAAAAAGTTTACCAAAAATATTGGTATTAAAAGGGGTTACAATCATTCAAAATAATTAACAATAGGGTATCATAACTAACACTTATGGTTAATCAAGGCTTAAACAAGGCTTAAACAACTAGATTAGGGTGTTTTTTAAATAGGGGTTACAACCATTCAAGATAATCAATCATAGGGGATAATAACTCATTAACAACAATGCCTACACAACTATATATCAATGCGTATCTAATATCCCCTGCTGTTGGAATCATTTACTTATCATGCCCTAATTTCCTATGATATTCATTGACAACAATGATAACAGTAGGGTGTAATAACCAAACATACTGATAAACAAGGCTTAAACAACTAGATATATGGCTGGTAAGCAATCAATATGTATATACATCTACTTGTCATACAACTATATGGTTATCAAACATGCTATAAAACTATATGGCTAGTAAACACACAACTATATATCAATATGTATATCAAGCTATTAAACAATGCTTAAGTCATCAATATATGGCTGTGGGTCAAAACCCTGTACCCCTGGTTCCCCTATCATTGACCATTAGCCAGCTGGTTAACCATTATTGTTGGTCAATCTTGACCCACAACCATATCACGGCCTTGTTCATCAACGGCTCTGCTGGTCGTTCCCCGTAACGGATCACGGAGTTCTACACCGCACCTCCCGCGGCGCAGTCGCAGCTGCAGTCGTTGCAGCCTTGACAGCAAGCCCCGCCGGCCTCGCAGGTAGCAACAAGAACAACGACATTAACAAGGATTAATAGGTGATTAATAGGTGATTGATAGGCTAATTGAATAATGATTAATGGTTAATGATAAGGAGTAATGATGGTTAATAGCTATGTTAATTGGATGATGGTTAATGGTTAATGATAAGGATTTATGATGATGGTAAACATTGATGATTAATTAATAGATGATTAAGAGGTGATTTATAGGTGATAGTGGCTAACAAGAAGATAATGATAATGGTTAATACTGGTGACTGATGATAGGTGATTCATAGTTGATAGCGGCTAACAAGGAGAAGAAGAAGACAAAGAAGAACAAAAAGCCAAGCTACCTGGTTTTACCATGTTTTTAGATAGATTGACAATGTCTTCAAACAGCTTGATAGACATATAGATATGTGGCAACACACCATGGCTGTGAATCAATACCTGCTGGCTCCTTGGAGGCCAAGCACAGCGGGAAAAGTCCGGGACACCCCGTCCCCACCTCGCCGCAAGCAGTAAAGAGACCAGCGATTAACATGCCAAGGATGATGAAAATCACCTGGGACCCGCTTGCGCAAAAGGATGGATCAAGGTGATGCTGCAATCATTGGATACGAGTAAAAAACTGGCATCAAAAGGCATGGCATAAGAGTGGGTCAAACTGTTCTGATAGATGATGGGGAAATAAATCTTGGTAGAAACAAATGGTGTATCATAAGTGCAAATAAAATGACGAATCACAGTGTTGATCAAATATTCCAGCAAGGTGGCACGATGAAAGGTATCTATCAGAATCATGGTTGCACATTGAAGGAGTTTTTGAAACTCGAAATGGTTCAATACTTCCTGGAAATGATCTTTGGATATCCAAAACACGTTGCAATCATGGTTATATCAGGCTTATTTATATCAAAACGATCTGTTGATGTGATAAATGCATGGAACAAAACCGCATACCGCCAGCATTTTTTGAACGTGGGCCCGACATTTCCCTCAGGAGAACACTCTCACCTGTAGTAAACAAGTCCATTCGTAGTGAGTCAAATCTATCAATAATAATTCATGATCAAAACATATGGGTAAGAATAGCTAGTAGGCTATGATTAGTGGTCGAACATGATAAATTGTATCTGTTTGCAGAGGCTTTTCGTGAAAAGAGTCGGGTGTCAACTGAGCCTGAGGTCCAAAAGTATCCAAAAGTGGGATTTCATCACGAAAAACCGGTCAGACACCTGAAAGAACAATGTGCCAAGCAAAATGAGAGTTAGCTTGCCAACCCAAAAATTAGCAAGCTAATAACAACTATTGAAGTTACAATAACAACTAGTGATGAATTCAACATGTTCTTACGGTTGTGAACATATTTTTCAACATCAATAACAACGGTCGACTGATAATTGATGTTCACAAGGGCCGATAAAAAATCAAGTCCAATGAATAAAAATGATGGTGTATAATTGTTCGCAATCATGGATCATGGAACGCAAATGTAAGTCAACCAACCATTTGGTAATACAAAGAGAACTGAAACAAAGAAACAATCAACTACATAGTAACACTGGGTTGATTATGCGGTAACTATATATTAATCAGTTGGTTAACTCTTAATTGGTTGATTGATTAGTTGGCTAACTATTGACCATTAATTAGATAGTTGCTTCCTAACCAAGAGTTAGCCGCAGGTTGCTTAACTATTGATTAGTTGGTTTGTCGACCATAGGTTTCACCACGGCTTTCGTCTAACAAGCCTGATCAACGAACCAGAAAGTAGAAAATGTGCCAACAACAAACGACTCAGCAATGACAAACCAACGCAGCGACGTGGAAGAAAAGCAAAACCACCGCAGGGTAATAAGAAACAACACAAGAAACACAAGACCAAACAGATCTCAACAAATGTTGGTTTCTAAAAATAGGGATACCGCCAAATCATCCGATATTGACCAGTATTAGTACAAAACGAAACCTTTTTGAGTCCCCTATGGCTAGGTCGAAACCATTGAAGCATCCGGTGAGCCACCCGCAACTTTGTCCAAGCATCCATGGCCCACAGGACGATGGACCAAACTAAGAGTGCGACTGCCTCGGAGGGACTTCAAAAAGGTGCTGTTGATGTCAGATCTCAGGGCATGCCAGGTTTCCTGTTCAGACATGGAGTTGTCTATGTGGCACCCCCAGGTTACTGGCCGTTCAGAAAGGGCAAACGATTAATCGTAGGGATTCAGAGGGGACTCTTACCAAGACACGATCGTGTTGAAATATCGGTCTTTGAATATCTCACCCTTCTGTCAAAACATCGACCTTTACTTTTACGGGCAATTGTGGTGAACCCAAGGTAGTTCCCTAATATGATTTGGCACATGTTGAATTCCATGCTTGGGCTGGGAATAACATCACCTTCTTCGGCTTCTGCCTTCAATCAGCTTGTCATCTTGCACGTAGCCATACAGTTAGTTTCTGGTTGGTGAGCATATTCGTCAAACACACCAATCAGTTGTAAATACTGGCAAAATAACAAATGTTAATCAAACCACCAACCTGGTTTGTAGCGCGACGAAGATGAACAGGTTTCAACAACAACTCCATGGCCCAGCTGCGGATGAGAGCTATCACTCTCCACGTCAAACGAAACGGTCTGTCGTCCCAACGTGGTACTCCATGTTTGCATCTTTGATCAGATCTATCATTGTTCTAACATTCCTTTTTTCCGCTTTGCTCACCATCTGAGTGCTTTGCCCGCTGGCGACTTCTGGCAAAATCATCTGAAATCAACATAATAATTCAAGAACAGTATATCAAAAACAACAATCATTATTTGGATGATAAATATCTTAAATATGTATCTGAAATATTGGATAATAAGTGGGTAGCTTCCAAGATACAAACCACACCGCCTCTTCAGGGACACTGGACATGCCCAGCCCAGCGTTGAGCCAAGCGGCATAGGTGACGAGGAGGAAGGCATAAGCCCAAACGCCTGAGACTTTGGTGCTGAAGCATGGCAGCTGTTGGCATTCCCAGGCACCCATCTGCACTGCCAAAACCAGAAACATGTGCACTTTTTGTCCAAAGCTCAAAAACTAAAGGGGTTACACCACTGTTTGACTCTGATTTATGGCCGTTGAGGTCGGTTATTCACACATCTTGACAATGATCAACAAATATTCTATCCTATGAATCTCAAATCATCATTTTTCACCATGATTAATTAACATCCAATTAAGATTTGATTAAACACCCTTCATATACGCATCATTCCCAGTAGCACCCTGGTATCCCAGCAACTGGGTTGTGCCAGGCACTCCCTGCCTAGGTCCAGAATGTACAGGGTCCAAGCGAAATCGTCCTGGGCTGCAAGGTGGGCCTCCAGCTATAATCAGCAGGCCCTTAGCAACGACTTAACCAATGTTAACCAGCTACTTGGTTCACCTAACCGGAAGTGATCCCTACTTGGATACACTGGGATAACCTTGAATGAATCATTTATGTATAGAAGTAATCCTTCTTAATCCTTCATTCCTTCTAATGATTCCTTATCCCGTATTATCCCGTAACTGATCCCTACTGAGATTCCTGAAAATAATGTATAAGTAACCCATATGAAACTTCCTTAAAATCTTTTGGAATCCTTATAAATCCTTACCTGATAATGAATCCTTATAATGAATCCATATGAATCTTTTATGATTCCATATAGATCCTTACCTTATGATTAATCCATATGAATCCTTACTGGAATTCCCTTTAATGAGATGTCCTTCATCCTTATGAACCGTGCTCACCACACCCTTCAGCTTCCACTGGTTGTAACCGATGCGCCTGGAACATGGTCCAGTTGTAGCGATCCACTGCCAAGCACTCGCCATGGCAGGGTGCAGCTCCGGAGACCTCGCGCAAACCTCGGATCGCGCGACCGCAGTGCATGTGACATGTGGTGGTTTCTCAAAATAAGGGACCCAAAAATGGTTGGTTTATTACTATAAATGGTTAATAATAGTTAATGACTATAGATGATTTGGGGCACGCCTATTTAGAGAAACAACCATGTTGTGTATGTTACATTGTTCGTACACACACACACATATTGTGAGATGTTTTTTTGGTTGTGTATGTGCCGGCAAATGATTTTTTTTTTACACAGGTCATGATGGTCATGTATACATGTAATATATAAATATATATACAGTACATGCTTGCATTCACGTATTCGTGTACACCTTGACCGATCTTGCCAAGAAAACACCTTCTAAGTTTAAGACATACGCAATGACATATTGGAAATTCCCTGCATCCGTGTCGCAAGTGGAGAGAGCTTGGGCTTCTCAATCACAAATTAAAACTAAAACTGTCATTTTATTGTTCTTTATGTGTTGTTTTTTGTGTCTCCTGGGCAAGTAAAAATGCATAATCATACACGATATACACAACATATGAAAACAAAAGCACATATACACTACGCACATGCAAACATGCAATAACATGCGCATGTGTGCACTACAACGAAAAAAAACAAACTGATACAAGAGAGTCCACTTGACACAGTGGACAATTGGAAATTAGAATATTGTAAATTGAGTTTATGACTCACTGGGTTGATGTTGTTTGTCATACTCTTGAGGCGATCTATCCCCGTCTATGCGTTTGTGCAAGTTGGGTGCGTGGAAAATCATCCTATCCAGCAAGTGGTGAACGTACATGTAAGCCTGGGTAGGTCTTTATTTTTCTACCGTCTAATCCACAAAGAAGGTAGCTACAATTTGCATAGTCACTAATCAAGTGATTAAACACATTAGAGTCATGGTACTCATCACTGGTTCCAATGTTTACAACCACTTGATTAGTAAATTGGCTACAAACTAACTATGGTTATTAACCAGTGATTATACCGCAGCTCGTCATACCATTTACAGCCCGCCATGGTTACCTTCACCAGTTTGCCTCATCATCCCTGAGTCGAACATCTTTCGAATCCCATGGCCAGTTAACATTATGAACCATCATTATCAACCATTATAACAATGGTTAATAATGGTCAATGATAAATAATCACTATTGCGGTTGTAATGCTTATAATGTACTTATAATCATGGTAAATAACCATCAGAACCAAGCCTTGTAAATCCTTTTAAGCTGATCAACAAGTGATCAGCATCAGTTTTAACAGATTATCAATTGTTTATCAATGGTTATAGTTATATCAACCATCAACCAGCAATAGCCATTCATAACAATCTATTAAAGTGATATTCCATACAAAACCTATTAATGTCATAACCTATACTCTTAACCATTGCTTATGGTGGCTTATGTCAACCAGCAACCAGCATGATCAACCACCATGGTGAACCGCTGCAGCAACCATGGCAACTCCACCAAGAGGCTTCGCCACATGGAGGGCATGTGGTGATCGCAGTTCACACGTTTGCGGCCGAAGGGAAGGAACAGCAGCGACACGGCTACGAAGCCCTGTGTGTTTCGGGGGACGCGGCGCTGGGGGGTGACCACCGGGGAAGGGCGCTGGATTGGGATAGCGGGGATAGCCTATGGCTGAGTTGTGGAGTTATTAGTTATTATAGATGAATATAGATGAGTAGTTTTATTGAAGACTTGAACCTGACGAATGATGCAAGACAATGATTCCCTGTTGATTGGGTTAGATTCCACTGTCAGCTTCAATATGATACACTCAAACCTTGGGACTCCATATTTTGCCATGCTGACATAACTCTGTTTCAAACCATTTTGCTAATATTCCATTATTCACCATGTTTGACCATGTTTCACCTCTATTCAAACAAATTATTCACCGTTTTTCACGCGCAACCAACCAGGTTTCCGCAACCAACCAGGTTTCCAGGGCTCGTCGCGTCGCAAGCACCGTGCTGTTTCGCACGCCTTCCAGGTATGGAGCATCAAGAATTCCACCCATCCTGTGGCCTCAGGGACGGTCAAGAACTTCCATGTTTGTCAGTGCGACACGTGCACATTGTGTTTGTGTGCAGAAAAATATAACAGCTATAGAATATTAAAATTAATTTTCACAAAATTGAAAAATATAACATAGTTAAGTAATTGTATTATACATTTAAATTACTTAGCTTCAGAAAAATAAACATACAATTATATATAATATGTGAAATCAATTACTTAGCTATAAGTATTTTATGGTATTTCGTGGTATTTACATATATAAATATGCATGTAAATGCACTGCAAATAAAACGTATGTATAGTATGTATATCATAGTATATCTTGAAATATCTGTGTAATATCTATTGATATAGGCTTGTGTACATGTATGTATATAAGCAAACACATCTACGATTGCACTTACAACTAGGAGGGCCCAGGTTGTATCTGTCCATGTTGGTTCTTGAGGGGAGGTGCGATCCTCTGAGCACCCGTGCCCAGAAAGAGAAGGTGTACATGGCTCCCATGCATGCGCCACCGCCTGCAGTTTGCGAATGAAACTCCCAACTGCTCGCCACCGTGCATGTCACACAAGCACTGGGTGCAATGCAGGAACCTGAAGGATGCCTCAGTGATCTACCCGACCTGATTTAGTTGGTCCCGAATGACATCTAAACAGTGGGGGGTACTAGCTGTTTCTAGCTGCAAAGGTTTCGGTAAAACGACAAAGAAACTCGATACCTCTGGTGGTTCATGCTCAGGAGTACCAGGCGGATTTCTTTCGAAGGCCATCTGTGTCCCCCAGGCCTTTGCCAGTGGTTTCGTAGCCATGCGCACCATTCTTCAAGGCATATTCCCAGCCACAGTAGCAATCCCAGCCGCCCACAGGACACGTGGCGCCTACGGCAGGGTCAAAAGCTGTAGTAGCAGATGGCAATGGTTCCCCCCAATTAGTAACTGGTATCTAAGCTTGGCTATAATGGATTACAGGGGTTATAGGCCAACCTATAGGGTGTATAACCATGATTGTATCCCATTTACATCCCCAGCTCCAAGTCCAGGGAATCAACTTCCACTGATCCAGATAGACAAGACCATTAGATAAATTTCTAGGGTCTAAGAGGGTACAATTTGTAGTCACGTTCCGGTGATATAATTTGATTTTCCTTAATGATGATCTGTCAACAACTTATAATCAGTTCAGTTTTGAATGTGGAAGACTCCCAGAAGACCGCATCTGATTTGCAGCTATGGCTATTTCCGAAGGGAACCAATCTCACTGGCAGGATAGTTTTGTGCAGGGATAAACACGTACAGTCCAAATCAAATTGTATAAATGTGTACGGGATTGTACGAGTGCAAATAAATATAAGTAATACACCATAATGTACGTAATGGAATTAGCACCCAAAAAGATTACATAATCTTTAGTCTTCAAAAATCATAGTCCGACTTGGTTCGCAACCCTTTATAGTGATCCAAACTTGTACATTTCCTTGCACCTAAAGATGACTCATGGCCTCATCACTGGTCAGCCTAAATGAACCAAATGATTCATTAATGGGAGATCCAGCTCTCATCAAAACAACAACGATTCCAACAATTTCTCAACCCTATGCGTCCAACTACCATGAAACAATAGGTAACCAGCTGGTTTCTACCAGCTGTTGTTATTGGGGTTGTTTACCTGCTATTGGCTGGTAACTGGAATCATGTAGATAATAGTTGGTTGGTCAACTGGTGACTAGTTAGCATTTGAACTGGTCATGGTCAACAATCAAGGCTGGTCATGGTCAAATAACTGAAAGATACTGAAATGATAGGGCAAATTCAAGAGCTGGAGATTTGCCAGCGAAGTTTTGTCCAACTTTCTCGCGCAGGATGCCTTCGGACAGCCATTCAACTCGCGGTGCCACATAAGCGACTCGAAAAAGACACGGCGTTGTTGCGCCATTTCCGAAATCAAAATCTACCAACAAATGTGGTAACATACGTTGGTACTAAACATTATTAAACTGCCTTTTTCTCTCAAAACAATTACAGTAGTCACAATGGATGATGAGCAGCAGTTTACAGTTTGATGAGAATCACTTCCCAAAGTTCACATAATCATATGCACATACATATTTGGCCGTGGGTAAAAACCGTGTACCCCTGGTTCCCCCATCATCAACCATTGTTTTCCCTATGGTTTTGTTGGTTATTCTCAACCGTTATAAATTGATGGTTAATGTTGACCCATAGCTATTTCCTCGACAGGTTCAAGAACCCCGGCAATGTAACTGATCCATCAGCCCCGTTTCGAAGCTGCCCTCGCACCTTTGATCTCTAAGTGACTTTCGCACTTTTCGTCGCTGATGCATTCATATTGATCACAAATTCCTGCACGGATCGCCATGGACATGGGGCCATGGGTGCACCTCTCATCATCTGAGAGTTCTAGATGTGCTAACGAATGAGCTCAAAGTTCGCGTGAGTATGCTTGCCACAGCTTGTGTGTGTGCATCCCCGGCACTCATGGGCGGTATGGCTTAAAAACATGATTAGTAATGAAGTAATACATCCATGTTTGGCATCTATGGAAGGTGTACTGAACATGAACAGGCATCAATCATATACCCAACTAGCAGCCGATGGTCATGTTGATTCTTCGGAACACAAGTTGGGAATATGAGAAACAGCTCAAGCTGCCGACATCAAAAGCTTGGTTGACCACGAAGAGTCCTCGAAGCAAAGGCAGGAAAAAATCAACTCAGGGAATTTGATGACTAGAACTACTAAACCATGGATGAACTGGCAGTTACTGAATTTTCATGATGAGGGCTTGAAAGAACGGTCAGTTGCGGCATACCCACCAGTTTATATAATCGAGATTTGGAAGTTTCTCAAAATGGGGGACCCCAAAGTTCTGGTTGGTTTATTCACATAAACGATAAATAAACTGGATGATAACTGGGGGTACCCCAAACTGCCTTGAGAAATACCCATATGGCAGTGGGTCAAAACCCTGTACCCCTGGTTCCCCTATCGTTAACCATTGTTTTCCCTATGATTTGGTTGGTCATTATCCCCCTAAACTTGGTTGGCCAACTGCTTGACCCATAGCCATAATATAGCTGGTATATCCCTTATATCCCCTACTATTGTTGGTTGTTATCCCCTATTATTAACTATTAACCATTGGTTGGTGGGTTGACTGCTTAACCTGTTATGGTTGCTTAATATTGACCCAGCTCGCCATATATCAACCACCCGACTGACGCTACCACAGAACGGGTCGCCTTCAAGAAAGTTCACCGTGTCCTTGGCGCGACCGCGAGGGGTGCTCCAATGGTCCCCTTGCATCTGTGCGCAATAGAATCATTGATGGTAGATATGGGAGTTTCTCAAAATAGGGTACCCCTAAAATGGCTGGTTTATTACTATAAATGGTTACTATCGGATGATTTGGGGGGTCCCCTATTTTGAGAAACCCCCATATTGGTGAGACCTAACACACACATTGCTAAAGGATAATATCAGTATTTACGAACTCATTGATGGTAGATCTTGGTAGATCCATATCGGTGATCACCAGTATTTGAACCATAAATCGCTGGTATTAGCTGGTGATTCACCATCAGAGAAAAAATGAGGGTGACATTGGGAACTGGCAATGTCCGACTAACCAATACTGAAACTGGCCCCCAAAAACAAACTGTAGATGGGAATCTATACGCAGCGGCGGGGTGGTGTCTGACAGGAAGGAATTTATTGATTTGTCAACATGGGTTTGTTCGTACATGCTGGTACCTACTAAGCCTCCTGTGATAGCCATTTTGAATAGGGAAACCAACCAGCTATGCAGTACATCATTTATGGACAACTCCACATGAGGAATCATCTTCTAATTGATGATAACAGTTACCCAGCAGTGGCAGTAACAACATCAAACCACCAGTCGACTGAAGGGTTTTCAAAAGGATGTTCAAAGAACTGCTGGATCGAGGTTCTCAAAATGCGGCGTTACCCAAAACCTGTTGGGTCTTGGATCAATGATGGAACCACATCTATCATGATAAAGCATATTTTGAGAACTTCTGGAAGAAAAAAGAGTCTTTGTGGATGATAGAGGGTCAACCAGGTGCCCCAATCATGGACATCCCCCGCCCCAAAACCTACCGCTAAGCATCTGTGATTCCAGATTTGGTCCAGCCTGCGGACCGCGGCGGGTGGTCTATGCCAGATCTTGCCATGTAAAGCCTGGACTAACAAACACGATGTGCTCCAAGTACCTTGTGAGACTGTACTTAGGGTTGATTTTTAGGGTGCAAAACCTTTTTCAGAAGGTATTTGGAGCACTAGGGAAACTGCAAGCACTTTGGTATTCCCCAAATGAGTTTGGGGACATGTAGTCTGAAGGTGCTGTATGCGTTAGCTGGCTGATTGCGCAATAGTTAAAACCAGGAGCAAACATGTGAAGACTGGATACTCAAGAGGACAAGCAAGGGTAAAAGTAGAACTAATATATTTATATATATATATATATATAAAATAATAATGCGAAATTAATAGGTATAAACTATAATAATGGTAATTGATAGTAGTGGGTATAAGCAATACGAAGGGAAATGCCAGCTCTGCTTCTTTACACCATATTCATATATATATATTTATATATATATATATATACTGTGCTATGTCCTTGTGTAAAATCTGAACATACATAATTTGCAAACCTACTAAGAGACGACGTTTTGCCTTCATCGACAGGTGCTAATCCTCGCCGATCATTCACCAACGATTGACCAACTGCTGCCTACAAGACCCAAAAGACCAATGATCATATTTTATCATCAACCATGCGCGGTTGGTGGTTTCAACCCCTATGAAGAGGAATACTCAACCAACCAACCATTTGGTAATACTAGGGAAAAAGTTCGCGACCACCAACCAAATCATCATGAACCTTTTTGCCTCTTGTTGGTCTGTATCCATGATGAATAACCATCAGCCATCTTTAACCACCAAGCAACCACCAATTAGCCATCACTTCACCATTATCAACATAGTGGCTTAAAGATGTGTTGCTAACACTTCAAGCTGTTGAATGACGAACGCAATGCACAACGCAGGACAATGGCACAGCGAATTAAAGGTACAAACAACTCTGCAAAAACCAGGTGTTTTGCACAACATGTCTCATACACAAAAGCAAGAAACGAGGCAAAAATTGGGATCAGTTTATCAGTTTCCCACCCGGCAGTATGTTTTATCTAGGTGGTTCTTAAAAACCACTGAAACAAATATCTAGGGTTTTCAGAAGCCCCTCGATATTCTAATAGCTTTGGTGTTTTTAGTAAGTCCATCTAATCCAAAGCACTTAAGACAATCTCAGTTTATAGATAATTGAAACCCAGCCAAGCACCACTGACCAGCACTTTTTTCACAGCATGGATGCCATTCCTCGCCTTCATAACAAATGCAGCTCTCGGTTTCCTTATCCCAATCACCTGAGCGAGGGACTGGCCTAGGGAAACCGTCGCCCAAAGTTGCCTCCCAGGAGGTCGACCATCGACGGATGAGCCGTTCATGCTTCATCCCTACAGGTGAACAAATGGCGGTTTCTCGAAGTTGGGCTACCAATATTGAAATAATCACCAGCTAATAAATTAACTGTTAATCAATTAGATTTACCATTTCATTGGTTCTAAACCGTTGGGTAACCATTTAGATTTACTATTTACAGTAAAAAACCATTGAAATGGTTACCTCAATGGTTTAACGTAGATTTACCTTGATTCATCGACAGTACTAAATCAACCATAACTTTGGGCTCCCAGTCACTGGCTAGGTCGAACCCCCCATAGCCGCGTAGCCCCTTGGAAGCACTGGCTTGATCTACCCTGGAAGATCCCCCGCTCGGCTCATGCCGCCCAAAGGGGCCATGTTTGCAGTCCTTCGCTTTGACTTCCTCTGAAGCAACAGCCACAAAGGCGAGGCAGAGACTGAAGCCTGCTGCCACGTGCGACGCGAAGATTGGACACTGAAGGATGAAAGATCCATGGCCCAACAAAAACATCGACAAGTATGGTGGTTGATGAGGTCTACTAGCCATCCACAAGCAAGAAACATGTTTATGCCAAACATCGACAAGTATGGTGGTTGATGGGGTCTACTAGCCATCCACAAGCAAGACATGTGGTTAATCAACGGTTCATTGATGCCTGTAAACCATGGTTATGAGGGGCAACACATGAGCTCCAACTGGGTTATAACCGGGATATAAGTCCTGTAAATAAGCTCCAAACGTGGGTCAAGTCAACCTCAAAACCTGGGCGAAGTAAGCCTTATAGCTATGGTAAATGTAAGTAAGTAGGAGCAGTGAGGGGGCATCCAAGTATAGACAAACTCTCAAGTAAGAAACACAAGATATCACATTTGCATGGATATGATAGTCGTACACTACATTTTGAATATGGTTCGTGTTGTATATGTGTTCATAAACTATCATATGATGATATGAAAATATCAAAAACATACTTTTGTTCATAGGGTGTGGTTGATGTCGATAGCTTAAGAAAACGAAATCCCGTGGGCAGACAAATATATCATCAATCCCATCATAAGTCGAAGGTAAACGGTGCATGATGGCTAACATCGGCCGTTCATGGCTACCAATGGCTACAAAGGTTTACCACAATAGAATGTTTAGCATGAGTCTTACTACTTAAGAATCACCATTGACAACGCAACATGATGTTTTGCTACTGAAGAATCACCATTGACATCACCATTGCTACTAAAGAATCACCATTGCTAACTGCATAGCGTTTTATGCTTTGTCCCTGCATTTCTTGCTCCGTTGCCGCTGCAACAGGTCCAACTGTTCTGCTGAGGTTGATGGCCTAGCACAGAAGATCAGAGTTAGTTTATCTTAGACCTTAAGTCAATGATGACAGGAACATTGTTTGTGTAAATCGAAATACATATAAAATATCATATGCAAATGTTGTTGCAGCAAGCAATTCCATTAAACGAACATGCCAATTTGATAAGAGATTAAGGTAGCCAAAATAGTTCAGAATCGAATATACTAGGATATACTACGTATGTTTGTTTATGATTTTGTATGTATAAAACATGTCGATGTACATACAAGATCCTACAGGTCTATAAGGTTCCAGGATCATTGTTGTGGTACATCAAGGGTAACTAAAGCCCATTTGGGCCCCTATCTTGAACAATTGAACCAAAATAGATGGAGAATGACCACTTACAGTCATGGCTCCTGGCTCTTGATGCTTCATAGTGGTCAAACATGTTCAATGTCAGTTTGCATTGCTTCACAAAGGTTTCCATGGCTAGGGTGAATACCCTGGTACCCTAGTGAACATCCCATGAATGACCAACTCACTCTTTGTTGTGGTGTTCAACTATGTTCAACTAACCATTGTTTACACGCTTAATTATCAACTATATAACCATTGTTTACATGGTTAATTATCAACTAACCATTGTTTACATGGAGTTCAACTCACCATTGTTTACATGGAGTTCAACTCACCATTGTTCAACTCACCATTGTCTAACCAACCATTGTTCAACTATTTAGCCAACTCACCATCTCATGCGCCCCAGTGTCCACCTGACCACCAAGGCACCCACAACGAAGCAGGACGTCTTCAATGTCATGGGCGAATTGGGCCGCTGTCGGGCTGGTCACAGCTGGAACGGGCAGCTGTGATCCATAAATGGACAGCTGCGGGGAGCGAAGGGGCTGAGTACCGCAAGTTTAGTGGTGGCTGATGATCCGATTGCCGAATCATGGCTACCATGCGTTCATGTTTGGTGGTTATTATGATGCTGAAATTGATGGCTAATCATGGCAGATGATCCACTTTGGCAGCAGAGTTTGCTGGGAATCATGCTGGGCGCGAAACACGGTCAAACCTCCTTACAACCGTGGTCTGTTTTCCATCCAGCGATGTCTGTGTTTCGAAATTGCATTTGATGTGGCTCTGGAGGACATAAAAGTATTAATTAATCATAGTCGTAATGTAGCAATGAGTAGTAGCAGTAGTAGTGGTAGCAGTAGTAGTAGTAGTAGTAGTAGTAGTAGTAGTAGTAGTAGTAGTAGTAGTAGTAGTAGTAGTAGTAGTAGTAGTAGTAGTAGTATTAGTAGTAGTAGTAGTAGTAGTAGTAGTAGCAGTAGTAGTAGTAGTCGTGGTGGTAGTAGTAGTAGTCGTGGTGGTAGTAGTAGTCGTGGCATCAAATATACCCCTACTTCGTTAAATGGTGGTCGTTCTTTCCATCCTCAAATGCTTTAAATTCAGGTACATTAACCCCGGTACTGATTCTTCCTCAATACTTTGGGATGCCAAGTATCCATGTTCATGAGACTCCACCCTGGAAGGGTCCTTGGCTCTTACCACACATGTCCAAACAGCTGTACCTGGCTGGTGGGTTCGGCTTAGCCATGACCAGCGTACCATGAACACTGGGGCCACCCGGCGATAAAGCTCCCACGGCTCACCAAGCCAGTCCTAGCTTCAAGGCAGTGCTCACTACAAGGCAGTGCTGGCGCAACTGTGCCGCATGATCTGTTGCAACGCGACGAATGTGTACATAAATAACGTACCGTATATACAGTACTTTACTATGCATTATTATGCATTTATATATGTATGATTGTAATTGATTGTATGTATGTCGGCAGGTATGTCTGAACAATGCACACAGGACCTACGCAGGCATGCCCTTGACTAGACCCTTGGTGATTTGGGTGCCACAGTGGAGCTGAAACAACACTTTGTCACCATCTTGTTTGTACACTCGTCCCACCTTCAAAAACCTTCCAAATATTTCTATGTCGGGGATTGTGACAACATGTAGTCACCATCCGATGCACATCCAAAACCACCGCCTGGGTCTGTGCATAGCAACAGCTGGTTGCTTTGCCGGACATGTCTGTGTGACATGGGGAGACTTCAGGTTGGTTGGAGATGGTTGGGGATGCATGTTCATCCCGCTTAGCAACTGGCTAGCAAGCATGGTTGGTAACTACCCTAAGTGGGTTATGCTATTGATAAATTGGAGAACTAACCATGGTGTACTAGGTAGGATGGAGCCATGGTTGAGAACCCTGCAAGCTGAACTACCCCCTGTGACTAACCATGGGAACAGTTCGTTGGACCCGTTCAACTTCCAAAGCCAGCCGCGCTGGCTCACTATCAACTTAAGCCTGGGAGCCGTGGGTCAACCCACATCAACTACAACGAGGAAATTTGGCTGACCATCTGGAATGGCCAACGTTGATGATGGGATCAATCTTGTTACACTCAATCTTCCCAGCTCGCTGACTTGGTGTTTCTCCGTCATTCTTAAAGCTCGGTGGTCTGTCTTGTAGCTGGATCTTCAATTAGTTACTTGCGACATCCACAAGCATGAACGATCATCATTCATCATAAACCAAGTCTGAACCGCCATGACTCGTAACACCGACATGTTCATCTTCGGTGACATCGCTACCCGTGACCTCCTTCCCATCGTGGCACCACAACGGTGGCAGGCGCGGCCTCGCGCTATCCATTTCCCGCCACAGCATGCGCAACCTGATGCACCAGGTTGGTGACCAGTGACGACACATAAACACGGTCAGTGATGCCCAATGATCAACGGTGAACATGTAGTCGGGCCCCTCCAAATGATATCCTGAAACCAACTGGTAATTCCAAACTACAAGTAGTGGCTCATTTATGGTAAAAAAACAGTCGATACAAGCTTGACACTGGCATTGTCATGGTCACACTGTGGCATTTGCTCTTAGACCACCTACTTGCGCGTTCCTGCCTTCGCTCCAACCACCTGTCTTTGACCAAGTTCAAGTCTACCAATAAATGTGTATTTGTTCCTACTTATAATTTAATCAGTGTCGCTTCTATGTATGTATATAAATAAATACTGACATATAGATCGATTTCTGATTATAGTGCACCCAAATCTACGGCCAATAAGTTGCTGTACCCATCACCGACCATCACCATCAGTGAAGAGTTTACCATCCATCAACTCAATGGATAACCATGCATTTAACTATCTGTTCTAATGAACATCGAACGAACAGTTCACCACTGTGAAGAGAAAGATCATGGTTTAGTCAATCACACGGACCCTCATTGATGACCTTCAACTTTCCTGCGGATGAATTGTGAAAACAACGTTCACATTTTGACAAATGGGAGGCAAGCCAGCAACGACTGGAACAGAACAGCTAGCCAATTCAGTGGTGGCCCAACACACAGGTCAGAACCAGTGATGTTCACATGGCTATGGGTCAATACCCCCGTACTCTGATGAACATCCAATAAATCACCATAGTAGTCCTTGTTGGGATGTTCACCTAGACTATGTCCAACTACAAGTCTTACAGTAGATTAAGTGATTGCAACAAAAATCAAAATTCTAAAAACCAATGGTATACAAGGTATTTTGGGTGAGAAAACACCTCAAAAATCAATCCGAAATCAATGCAAATCACATATTCACAGCCACAATCGCTACAACCCTTCGAAGACGAGATCCAATAGGTATGAAAAGAAAACTGTGAAATTGCTACGACTAAACCACTTGACTGTGACCGGTTTTTGGATGGTTAGTAGTGACCCATCACCATATGGCTATGGGTCAATATTAATCAATCAACTAGTGGTTAATGATTGGGGAACCAGGGGTACAGGGTTTTGACCCATCACCACATCATGTTTGCATTGCGAGTGAAACACTTTTAGCCCCAAACTCACTGCTGCAGTGGCAGCAGAAACCACACCCTCTATTTCAGGACTGGTTGCCATAGAGGGGCATTGGGTTGAGGCCGGCCATAGACTGAGAGGGAGTCATCATCACTCCAAGGAAATCAAGCAAACCGACATGTACAAACGTGTGCTCCATGCAAACAATGGGAGAACATGAAGTGCCATGTGCTTGTGTAAACTTCAATAACTCCTATAGTCCGGCCACTTAAAACACGTTCAACAAGTGTTTACCTCTTGTGCATCTCAAATCCGGCCCAGCTTCATCACCAACCGGCAAAAAGCTGATCTTCTCCACATGGTCATGTGCAGCATCTCGACCAAATAGTTTGTGGTCATCACTGACAGGAATAACAATTCATCAAATAATGATTACGTAGTTGATTGAGGTTGTATTACTTGGTTCATAGTTTCTGTGACGTCCACTAAATAGGTTTTTGAATGTTATTGAGGTTGTCGCAGAAGTATCATTGCTTATAATTTATAATAGGAGATCTACATGAATAAACCAACCTTTGTTTTACTATGTTTTACTATAATAGCTTGGACATCAAACATGAACACACAGATATACAGTATGTATATAGGTGTTTCCCAAAATAGGGGTACCCCTAATAAATCATCGAGATGAATATTCGCACTCACCCGACAAAAAGGCAAAGCATCCCTGATGATTAACCATTATTGATGGTTATACTGTGATTTATGGTTATAACTGCGAATGACCATCATCCAGTAATTATTAACTTACCATTACTATTGATGGTTATAACTGTTACCCTCCGGTAAACTAACCTGGCAATGGATTTTCACCATATTTTATAGTAAAACCCTGGGAAATCATCCATTTCTAGTGGATTTTCCAGCCAGCCATGTTGGTTTACTAGAGTGTAACTGCCCAGCGTTTCGTGACGTCATACAGCCATGCACCCCTCCACCACCACCCACCATGTTACCCGTCCGCCCAGTGGCCGATCTGTCGGGAGCTCCCGTGGAGATAGCGATAAGCCGGGCCTGGGCGGCAGGAGAGCGACACGGTCGATGGGCGGTTTGGAGGATTCGAAGGGTGCTTGAAGGATGGTGAAAATGGTTGAAGGTTGGTGGTTTCAACACATCGTTGAGTAGTGGTTATGAATGGTTGATAATGGGTATATATGCTTATCATTGGTTATCATGGTTGATAATGATCAGGATCTGGTTGGAGGTGTCAACCCCTATGAAACATAATTGGTCAACCAACCATTCGTCCACATTTGCTAGGGACAATTAAACATGTTGGAGACCACCAACCAGTTGTGAGTGCTTCATATTTGTTTAATAGGATTTGGTTACAGGAAGATTTTCTTGAATTGGCTTACACACCATTATTTATTAAGGTTTCCTGCCATTTTTCTTGTAAACAAATTGGTTGGTTGTAAATCTGATGTTTGATGGTCTGTAATCGATGGTTGATTCATGGTTAGTTGATGTTCAGTTGATCGTTGATGGCGGTAAAACCCAATGCTTGTTGATGATGGCAACAATGGTAAACAAGACTTAATGATGGTTATCAACAGAGGTGATCAGCAAAACAACAGAAAACAACGCATAACATGTGTCCATTTAGCCTAGCCTTTGGTCAACCAACACCGCAACAGAGCTCAAACATTTGTAGATTACTGAGCAAGGGAACGGCCGTGGTATTCCAGCCAGCGGACTGTGAACGATGACCAAAGTGTAGCAAGTACTTTGCAGGAGAAACGTTGGTTTTGGAAGCTGAGTACCTGCATATGATCCACCAAGAGCTCCACATCAATGGGGAAATACTTGTTTGGTTATCCATAAGGGGGTTTTACAGAGATTATTTCATGATTTTTTGGGGATAATGACATGACAAACACTTATGGGGGATATACCAACCATATGGTGGTTTCCCAAGCCATTGGAAACCCCCAACGGTTTGGACAGTCTATTACTAATTAAAAATAGTTAAAAGCATGCTTGGTAATTGGGGCACCCCTACTTTGAGAAACTGCCACTGTTTTGAATATTCTGAAACTGCACTTCTAGTGAGTGACAAAATAAAACGCAGTAATCCCATGCTCAATGCGCATATTAATGCTTGCCAGGATGAAAGTCAACATAACACAAAGTAGTCATGAATGGTGACAGTATGTCGACACATGTTCACAACATCATGATCATGATACTATCCATGTCTTCTTTGATATATAGAATCCCCAATCATAGACTACTTCCAGCAGCAATTAGGGACCACTGACTCACCCCAAGTTAGTCCTACCTCTCAGCTCACCCTTCACGTCGCCACCAGCGAGCAGATCAGCAGCACCGCTGCAGCCCGGTGACGACTTGTTGAGACGAACTAAGGACTTGAGCTCATCGAAGGTCATGTCCGGAGAATTCTCCGTGGCACTGCAAAAGACCTGAGCAACGCCGGGGCGGACATGGCGTCGCTGTAGAGCAGGGGCCTGGTTTGTGGGGTGTCGACCCGGGCCCGGTAAAGGGCTTCACCAACAGAAAAGTGGCGGTTGAGGGCTGATAACAAGCAACCTCACCAGGTATCCCTTTTGATAGCATTGGTTACTATCTAATCTCATCATTGTTGAGAACCATTGCTGTTTCATGACAAATTGCACACAACACCCTGGCAATACTGATTATCATCCCGGGAAACCGGGTCGTCGTCGTAATCATCATCATCATCATCAACATCATCATCATCATCATCAACATCATCATCAACATCATCATCAACATCATCATAATCATCATATGGCAGTTTGCCTGAATGACAAGTACACCTATACATGTATTCATCTCTGCACATCTACATAAACAGTTCTGTGTACATAAATATAATGCAATCTAGTGTACATATACGTATATGTGCAGAACTGCAAACATGCAACACAGCTTCTGCATCAAATCCATCAAGTGCATAGAGTTTACACCTCACCCACTGATGAATCTGAACGTCTGTTCACACACTGCTGGTGAAGGTACATGCAAACAAACACACAATTGCGGTTGCTTTGTGCTTTGGGTGCTTGCACCCTGTGTAATCCACTCAAAACATCAAATTCTTGATCATCAAGTGGAATAGCTCACTATCCACCACAAATCATGTTGTATAACACTATATTTTGGTCATTCTTCACCACCATTCAACAAAAATGTTAGTTGCTGATGGTTGCTGTATAGCATTTAACCTCAGCAAGACATCGTTACAGCCATTGATGTTGCCACTCCGCTGGGATCCCCAAACTCGGTACCAATTGTCTGGGCTTTGGTGTATCCTCAGCGCAGGTGATGAGTGACTGTCTGTCAATGAGGGTTACATGGTGGTTGATACACGGGCGTTGATCATGGTGGTTGAGACATGGTGGATGTTTCGTGGTGGTCATCTGATAAATGATGGTTGATAAATGATGGTGTTTCGCAAGCCATGTGCAAGGAATACATGGAATCTCCTGCAGGAAATATCAATGATGCCTTGCTAGCTACTGGTGATTACTATGGTCATAGTTAATGATGGTCATTGACATAATTAATAACCTATTCATAGCTAGCATTAGTGACTACTTGGATGGTCTTTAAGGTTCACGCGGCTCATTTTTTGGGATCAATAGTGTTTAATTACTCATTCGTATACTTCCCGACTATTTAGTCAACCAATCATTTGGTATTACTAGAAAAAATAGGCAATGTTTAAAACCACCAGTTGCTGTTTTCCGGACACTTTTCGAACAAGCGCGAGAAGGTAAGTGCGGCCCATGCTTAAATTTAAAACCACCAACCAGCCATGGTTCATGATAATTCTTCCTATGGCAGTGGGTCAAAACCCTGTACCCCTGGTTCCCTTATCATGGACCATTGTTTCCCTATTATTGTTGGTTATTAATTATCCCCCATTATTTGTTGGTTAATATTGACCCATAACCCTATGGTTCGAGCGCTCGTGGATCCCATGTTTTGGTCCCGAGGTCCCAGACCTATCAGCTCGCAGTTTCAGACTTCGCACCGTTGAGCGCCTCACAGGCAAGCGCCGCAGCCAACCGAAGGAGATACCAAGCAGGGCTGTGCCCAAGTGATGCAAGATGTATATGGATAATTATACAAAAATACAAAAAAAAGTGTATGTATATAGGTATACTCATATGTGTCTGTGTGTGCAAATATGTTACATCTAAATGCCCATTTTGATAGATTGATCAAATCTTCATCATATATCGCTGTGGGTCCAACAAATGGACCCCTGGTGAACATTCCATATGACCAGTCCCTAGTCCAACTGTTGGGACGCACAAACCTACCCATGTTTGGATGGAGTTGGTTCTGACCCACAGCTATGCATATAGCTGGTATATTCCCTCGTATTGTTGGAGTATTTTAGCAATATATCTGTTCCCAGCAACCTTAGCAGACCTCTAAATTTGTACTTATACCGTATCATCAATCATGAACTACTATATGGGAAACACCCATAATTAGCTATATATAGTTGATATATCAGATATCCCCTATCATTGTTGGTGATTAAACCCTATTTTCAATCATTAACGACTCTAAACCATAGATATGGTGGTTTCTCAGACAAGGGGTACCCCTCAAATCACCCACTTTATCAACCATGTTTACTAGTGACCAGCCACAAATTTGGGGTTCCCGTGCTTTCCCCTATTTTAAGAAACCCCCACATAATAGTTGTTTAACTACTAGTTTGTTGGTACTGATCCCCACTATCAACCATCATTCATGACTATATCAAGTTATATCCACTATCATTGCTGGCGATCAAACCCTATTATCAATCACCACTACAAACCATCTATACTTCTACCCTATCATCCATCATTCACCACCATATTGACCATCATTAACCACTTCTATAACCATCTTTACCTTCCTAAACTTGGTGGCTTATAGATCCCTCGCTAAAAATATATGTTTTTTAGTTATGGTAAACCAATCATATCCCAAAAACACTAAAACCTAAGTTAATGGGTATAAGCCATCCAGTAAAGTTATCGAAAATATGTCCTCTCCTTCGGCACTCCCCGTTGCCCGTCCATCACTCGGATCGTCTCGCGCCGAGGCTCAGCCGCGACTCCACGGCTTTGGGCCACGAGTCCAACTCCAAACGATACCTGGGACGGCGCCGACCACGGGCCCTGTGGGGCACCCAGGGACGGCCCTGTTGTGTTCCTGGCTCCACCACTTCCCCGAGGGCCCGGTTGGGTTAAAGCTCCAACCATTCCCTGACGAGACTCCGCTTGAAATGATTTGATCATGATCGGCTTGAGCTTGAAAATGTGGATTGATGGCTTCTGGATGACGGTTTCTTATCCCCTGAATGAGGGTTTGATGGTGGTTCGTTGTGGTTAATGATCGTTATAACAACAATTAATTAAAAAATGAATAACTGAGTCAGTTTCCTAGCTTCCTGATGATGGTTTCATTACCAAGGTGGGCAATTGGATGCAATTTGTTGGTGAAAATAGGCCAACTACCAGGCTACTTGCAAACATGACTAGATAGTGAAATGGCTTATGAACCAACTAATGCTGTTTGGGGACCGAACCTTGTATATGACAACAAATGTCGTTCAAAACCAACCAGTTCATTGAAATTGTTCATCATTCACTTCATTCACGGTGAATGATGGTTGAATCACCAGCCAATCATGGTGAATTGCTAGCACTGAATGGTGAATTGATGCCCAACTCCCAATGTTCCAAATCTTGTTTCCAGTTGCTGACTTCCAGCTCTTGATGACTTCAAACAATCCACGGGTTCATGAACCTACATCAACTAAGTCGAGATGAGCTTACCGACAAGATCTGTGCGACTTCCAGCAATTCCATTGCGAACCAATTCCAATAAGGCCATGCCGGGAGAAAGAACATCAACGCAGTCGCCTAGACTCAGCTAGACACAAAACATGCCAACTTTCCAGCAGCTTTTCCGACTACTTCTTTCCCTGCCAAAGCAATAAATCTGATCTTCCTTGAGCACGTTGGCTGTTCATCTTGTCAGGTTGGCATCTGGCTGTGGGTCAGTTCACCCTTAGCCCCCCTGGTTCCCCCATCATTAGCCAGCTAGTATTCCCTACGAACTTGTTAGTTGTCATCCCGACTATTTTTGATGGTTAAGAGCCTGACCCATAGCCATATAGTTGGTAGATCCCCTACTATTGTTGGTTATCATCGCCTACTATTAACCACTAACCAGCTAGTTAACCACTCTTGTTGGTTGCTTGATATTGACCCAGCTCGCCATCTCACCTCAGAAACTTGGGTCCGACTCTCCAGGCTGAGCCGCCCTACAAGCCCAAAGCCCAGTCCTGGCGAGCCACGAGCGGTGAAGCTTTAAAGCCAAGCCCATAGGATCTGTGGCAGAAAAATGTTTGGGGCAATGTTTTGATGGTTGGTTTAGTTTAATGGTTGGTTTAATGGTTTTATATGGTTGGCAATTTGATGGTGTAATATGGCTTCGTGGTTGGCAACTTTAAGGTTTTAGAATCTTATGATAATTCCATGCGTTGAATCGTTCAATTGATCTTTGGCTTGACCGTTTAAACCAATTCATATGATAATTCCATGGTTTGATGGTTGGCAACTTATACTGTATGGGTATGTGCCAGAATAATGGTACCACAAAAACCATTGGTTCATAATAGATTTCCATTATAATTGGCCATATTGAGGGTTAGTAGTTTTGACCCATACCCATATGTCCACAAGAACTGATGCACAAATAAGGATTCTGGCACAAGCGTGGCTCCATGTCCCCAGCGACAGCCACACATTATCCACTTAACCATCATGAATGGCTATAAATTCATTGATTAATCGTAAAAAACCCAGTTAAAAAACCAGCCACTTCACCTTGCCGAGGTCACATGGATAGACCTCCACCGACCGGGAAACCCGGGACAGTCCTTGGCCGAAACGCTGCTCTTCTCATCTTCGAAGAGTCGCCAAATGGCCCTGAACTCCTGGGGCGGTCGCCATGGGATCACCCAGGGCACCCAGGGTGCGGGATCCTTGGGTGATCCCTGGGTGATGCCTGGGTGATCCCTGGTTGTTTGGAAAAGTGATGTGGGAATCAACAGAATCCCTGGTTAACAGAAGCTGGGTCAACTGTGGCATTTGATTTTTCTTTCAACTGCCATTTGTGTGGCTCAAGGTGGAAAACTGACTACGGAATCAACAAAAGCTGCGCCATGTATCCATAACGTTGAGTCAGACTGATGTCCATTGTTGAGCTGGTGTTTTTTGATTGCTGTTTTTGGTCACTGGGGTGTGTTGATGGTCATGTGCATCCCCAGTATACCTGTTCGTCGTTGTTCGTTGCATCGAGCCTGGCTCACTTGCAACAGTTGCCCACCGATTCTGGAGACCCCAAGGCTTCTTGCTGATAGGGTTGTTGACCTCAAGACTCACGAACCATAGCGGAAACCAGGGCTAAACTCGCCTTCACCCGCCCTTCGGGATGTACACCTGGGTGATCAATGACATGATCGGTGTGCATGAGATATCCGAACAGTACCGTGTCAGTACAGGGGATGGCCATTCAAGTGTCAACTGTGCTAGGTGGTTCTGGATTTTGTTTACACACTACAAAAGGCATTGAAGTCTCCACTGCCTAAGTTCAAACACATAGCCAACCAATGTATGTTGGATTGCTAACCATGTCCTGATTTTTTGCATCTGTTTGGATCAACCCCTATCACATTTAATCAATCCTGGAGCTTCCAATGCCTATTTTTTTCTAGGCGTTTTGGTTTTTGAGGCGTTTTGGGTGTTTTGCATTTTATTGCGTTCTTTTGCGCGCGTTTGCGGTTTTTTGCGCGCGTTTGCGGGTATTTTGCGCGCGTTTTGCGCCTTTTTGCGGACGTTTCGCTGATGTTGGTCGTTTGCGCGAATTTGCGGGCGTTTGCGTCAAAAAATGGGTAAACTCCCTAAACTACCTTTTTTTTTAGTCGTTGGAGGTTCCAGGATCCCAATACTGGTTTCAAGAAATAACATTTATGGCTAGTTTACTAGTTAGAAGTCATGGTGCCTTCTGGCTCCAACAACTGCTATACTGCTTTACATAGCAGGTTTCCTAATCAAATAAACACAAGCCAAACACAATGCAAAACTCTCAGATTGTGCAGGACTTGGTTCAGCAATATTTTCCGATGATCACAGGCGGAACATACGGTGCTTTCGCGAATGGGGGGACCCACATATTGAGTGCCTTTTCACTTTGGAAATGTTGAATATTGGATGATTTGGGGGTACCCCCATTGTCAGACATGAAACCACCATACCCCAAGTACCATGTCGCAGTCACGCGAAAACAAAAACGCGAGTTGCGGATAACCAAGCACTGCTGTAGCTCGCAACACCGAACTGCCCACGCTGCTGATTTCCCAACGACGCGTCACGCCTCCAAACTCACTCCACGGATCACTGCCTTCCGAGGGATCTCCTGAGAATCGACGGGGAAACACGTTTGAATACCAACTTGTGGATTCACACTCTGTGCAGTACTTTCGGTGGCTGCATATTATAACTAACTCTGTTGTGGTGATAAACAACTCTATTTCCAGTCAATGATGGTTGTTTATCACTGTGATGTGTTACCAATCATGCTATTCCCAATGGCAGCAGGAGTAGAGCTGCAGGAGTAGAGCTCATATCATATGACCAGTTGTTCATTCGAACTGTACTTGTCGAAGTCAATACGTCAGGCTACCTGCTGGGTGGTAGCTACTGTTTGCATCTCGAAATATTCCAGTCCAACACGAGCAGGTTGTAAACATACGCCTTCATGGACCAAAACTTCGTTGTCTACCCAAATTGCAGGTGTTGGCAAATATCATCATGCATCATTACTTACAGTACATACATAGATGCACAAACGGAAACAACAAAAAATGTTGTAGAGCTCTACTTACATGACATGAATATAGTGAGACAGTGCCTTAGTACAGAATAGTTTATTTGCATGTCATGTCGCGGCTTCGTCCAACTGTTGGGATAGTGGCTCATGCCCTTGTATTCATGACAGCCATAAGCCAGCATTGTTCTCACCACTATTACGTTTGGCTCGGGGTCGCAACCTTGAGGCACCCCCCAAACGGTTCTTCAGATCCGTTAAATGGCCAAACTGTTCGTCCAACGGTTCTGACCCATCCCCATATACTTTAACCTGATCATCCTCTGGAATTTACTGGTAATATGCATTGTCCACCATTGCCCAGTTTGACTAAAAACAAGCAACCATGATCATCACTTTCTTAAGGCTTGCCCTTTATTATTCCATTATCAACCAGTGTACATGGTAGAAATATCTTATCAACCGATTCTGAGTGGTCATCAAATCCTTTGCCTCCCAATCCCAAAAAACTAATCTTCATTAAACAGGATGGGGTTGACAGGTACTGGCTCTGAGGCAGCCCAACATTATTGGACTTTATTGCTGGAAATCTAGGCCAGCTAGCTTCACTTGAGGCAGTAAAAAAACCGGGTATCAAAATGAATTACCCATTTTGACCCTTATCGTTTTTTTAAATTCCTTATCGTTTTACAGGCCAAGTCACAAACAACCCTCCATGAATCCTAAAGCTAATGGAGGGGTAGAAATGCACAAACGTCTAGACAACCAAGCTTTCGTAATGTTCTGTTATCGTTTTTGTTATCGTTTTCTTATCGTTTTTTCCACGTATGACACCACTAGTATGAACATCTGTTCTGGGGGTTATCGTTTTTTTAACTCCTTATCGTTTTACATGGTAGAGCCAACATGCCGTCGAACTGGGGACCTGCCAATTTAAACTCCTTGTTACCGGGTTTTTTTACTTCCTCACTTGGTGAAATGTGAATCATTTTTGATAGCATCACCAAATGGCTATCAAATGCTATCAACAAATTTGATCCAAATTGTTCATTGATAGACAATTTTCTGATGGTAGAATAGTCCATCAGAAATCTAGTCCATAGAAATAGTCCATCAGAGTATCCCGCCATGTCGGATGGTACCAGCTGTATCCCAGCTGTCCTCTTCTTGGCCCAGCTCGATCCCCGGGAGGGTCAGCAGCCGTTGCCTGCGGCCGGCCACCAACGCAACAGAAGGGGAACGTGGCGAAGCCATTGGAACTGCGTTCAAAGATGCTTGATCCTGGTGGGAATTATGGCAACTAATAATTGTTGATGATGTTTCATCAATGATGGTGGACGATGGTGAATGATGCTTCATGATACTTCATGATTCATGATGGTTTATGATGCTTCACGATGGATCTGTGCTGGACTATGCTACACTATTGAATCCTTTCATGCGAAGAAACGTGCCACTTAAACGCGCTTGAGCAATATCAGCGGTGGGTCCTGGGGATCACTGTGTGTTATCCCAAGCGGTGGATGATGGTCCCGTTCTTCGGGAGCAGTGCAGGTATGTCGTATCGACTTCCAGGGCTGCCACTGCTGGTGGGATCACTACTGAGATCTACTTCGCTGCTTATGACTCGCCACTCCTGCGCCACTCTCATGCTATAATTATTGATATATAAATATATGTTTATATAAATAAATATATATATATATATAAATAAATATTGATATATATATATATATAAAAATATATTGATATATATATATATATTTATTTATTTATTCATTTTATCTGTTTAGATACAATAAATATTGATATATATATATATCTATATTCATTTATTTATTTATTTATTTATTTATTTATATTCAAGAGTAAAACCTATCTTTTCAGGTTTCGGGTGCCCATGGTAGCATTAGTGAGGTGCACCTCGACTTGGTAGGTGACATTCACGATGGTTCACTTTGGGCTCAATTCACAACCACCTGAAACTTGGGTTTATGACGACAATGATCTTAATATATATTTACACATATATATATATTTCATTTATAGTTGAATAAGTATATATATATATACATGAATTATAACCTCGAACTCTAAAAATCATGATTTTGGGGGCCAAGTGTATGTAGTGATCTACCACTGGTCTCCAGCAATGATTTGATGCTTGCAACGCGCAGCTCTCCTCATACCCTGAACGACTTTCTCCAAGCTGATGCGACCATACCTAGCGCAGCGATGAAGCTGGGCGTCCACAGCGTCAGAACGGAAACCACCACGGGGCTGGCCATGAACGCGCTGCATCAAGACCTTGCCACTGGGCCCTGCAAGAGTATTGACTTTTCTGTTGACCTATTGCTGGGGGGAAGAAGCCAACAAATCTATAGATTCTATAGTGAAAACAAAAGAAACAAATGGAAAATCAACAACATAAATCTCAAATACTACAGCGTTTGAAGAAGTGAGACACCTTCCAGACCTGGAGGTCTCACTAGTGCAATGACATTGACAAACCCCTTACCGAGGCTTCTGCCGAATGAGACTCGGGACAGCACTTCCTTGAGTGCCCCGCAACCTGATCAGTTGTGAAGATTCATCAACCCACTGGTTCCCGATGCCCCAACACTAATGGCTGGATGATCAAATGATCAACCATGGTGAGGCAAGCATCATTGCCCACAATCAAAACTACTATCAACCAATACCAAGCGTCATCAACCATGACTCACCATGCAGAACTAGTGGGATGGTGAGTCAGAATGGTTCACAATCTGTTGTAATGATGGTAATCACCATTGAGCCACCATTGATACTTGGCCGAGTCATGATCAGTCCTCATTCATCAATGGTGTCTCAGAACTGTGACGAAGTCATGGATTTTGAAATGACTACCATGACCTCGTCACCATATTCTGATGCCCCAGCCCCAAATCCAGCAACGAAACCGCCCGGCGCACCGGTCTGCGCCAGACTCTTGGAAGAAAGTCTCCCAGCCTCGGCTTCACGGGCAAGCTGATGAGAGCCTGATCAGCATCTTACAATGCAACTGGTTGGTGGTTGAAGCACCCGTCATGAAAAATATGCGCCAGTCAACCAACCAACTCTTGGCTAATACGTATTAATATTAGGGAAAGTAAGAAATGTCAACCAAACCACCAACCAGATTTGATGAACGGCCACTCCAAACCGCTGCCCCTTCGAAGGGGGTTATGGATACCCCTGGCTCCTTGGCTCCCTCCCTCCCAACGCTCCCTCCGAACCACAAGCCAGGATGAGCTTGATCAGCCTGAAAAGGGTGATCTCAGTCGTTATATCACTCCAGCTATCTAAGAGCTGGAAGATCCACGGCTTCCGGGATCATTCGCCTTGAGTTCCAGCGGAATCCAGGAACGGAGCTTACCAGAGGCTATTCTCAGCAGCTGTAGGGAAGGTTATCAAATCATCTGGGGGAACTCAGTCTGTTGCAGAGCTCTAACTTCATCGTGCCCAAAGGCATCCTTTTATGGTGAGGAAAACTGTTGCTATGCCCATAATGACTATGTTGTCGAGAGGAGACCGTGTGGACATGACATGATTTGCTGCTTTTATGAGCTCACTATTGGATGGTTCCAAGCACTTGATTACATGGTTAACACCCCATCTCGAAAAAGATGAAACTTGTGAGGGACCTTTAGGTGATAGTTAGATTCGATTGCCATTCATACCTAAAGTATTGGCTATGGTAAGTCACCAGTGGTTGGCATATAAACCTTTAGTTAAAGAAATTCATAATCCTCAGTTGCACAATCAGTTGCATCCATTGGAGTGGCATGACTATCCATTGGTTGGCGTGGCAAGTTATGTGAACTCCGGATTAATGAACCCGTGGTTGATTGATAGCGAGTATCCCCCATGTTCGCCTGCTTTCCCATTGAAATGGTACCACCCCCAGCGAATCAACCTATGGAATTAAACACTATTTTGAACTATGATGACCTGATAAACCAATGGAGTCATAAGTTATCACCAATATGACCGTTATAACCGATATAACCCTACAGTTTAACCACAATTAACCACCATAAACCTGTGGAATTCAGTTTCATCCAGGGTCAACATTAAGCCAACCATCCTTCTTGGCACTCCAGGGCTGGTGGCCATGGTGGCCACCCGCGAGCCACGCGCCAGCTGCGAAAGGCCATGGGACCATCGCGGCTTCGCAGCCCTCGCCTTGGAGATTCGGAGTCATCGGTTGACCACCGACAGTCGTGCAACTGTCAGCTACTATGGTGACTACTTGGATGTGCGCCCCCACGGCTCGTAAGTGGTCACAATTCGTATGGTTTCTAGGGTTTTAAGCTACCTTATAGGGCTTATAACCCTGGTTATAACCCTAGCTGCACATCCAAGTATTACAGCCACAATTACAATTGGTATATGGCTATGGGTCAATATTGATCAACTAATGGGGGATTTCCACCAACAATAATAGGGAAAACAACAGTTAATGATAGGGGAACCACAATAATAGTTGGTGAACCACAATTACAATTGGTATATGACACTGATAGTTACTGTGGTGACTATTACTATGAATGATACGGTATATGGTAATTGGTATGATAGTTGGTATGACAATGATAGTTGGTATGATGATTAGGTTACTATTAGTATATGATCATTGGTATGACAATGATAGTTGGTATACCATAATTACAATTGGCATATGATAATTGGTATGATAGTTGGTATGACAATTATAGTTGGTATGATAGTTGGTATCATTATCCTGACTATCAACCGCATATGATATTTGGTATGATAGTGACCTACAGTAGCAGGTAGCAATTGTAGCCTTTTCCTAGTGGTGGCAACTTATTGTAGATATTGTGGTGCCAGAATGAGAATAGTGTAAGATAATTATCTATCTAGTAGGTGTATGGTAGATTATTACTTGACTAGCCATAATTAGAATGAAAATATCTATCATACACGATTGTTGTTATGATGATTGTTATAACCACCGTCAACTATAATGAAATAGGCTATTAGTACGATCTCTCATTGCTATCATTACTATAGCCTTACAACACAATTATATATGGCCGTCACTGCTTATCGATGATTCTCATGCTAGTCACTTCCAACTCCTGGTGTAGCTTCAGCTGCGACCCGCCAAGATGAACTGAAGGAGGCTTTGTGGCGAGGGTTTATATCAGGGGCAACTGATTCTCAGATTTAGATACATTGCATAGATGTAAAGTTGGCATAAATCAAACAAAACATTGGACACGTGTGTCTCGGCATGTGTTCAATCTGTGTTTCCAACCACATGAAATCATAAACCTAAATAGTTCACGAACAACTTCAAGAAATAGCTGTGGGTCAAAACCCTGTACCCCTGGTGAACTTTTCCCAAAAGACCAAACTAGTCTTTGTTGGGTTGTTCACTTACCCACTTCCTGCCGGTGAACATTGGCCCATAGATGACCATGGCCATATCCTACACACGGGTTGGCAAACCGCATCTAAGATGATGACTTTCACAATCACCGAGAGGACTGTAGGCATCCGAAAATAATTGTTAGTGAATGCTTACCACAAGGGTACAGCAATCCAACCTTGGCTACTGCCTCCAAATTCACCTTTTCAACATGACCTCAGAAAATCACTCCATCCTCATCTGGAGGTGGGTCAATGCCAACCATCTGAAGAGCCAGAAAAGCCGCAATCCAAAAGCCGAACTCTGGCCCAATATGTTCAGCAGGGTACCAGGATATCGACGCATCGCCCTCTCTCGCAACATGTGAAAGAGTCACATCATGGGCTAAGGGAAGATCGCAATTAGCGAGCGAACTTGCTGATGTGTCTTGCTCGTCAGAAGTGAACCTGGTGAACGCTTTCACGCAACCAAGTGATCCTTTACTAGGCATCATCATCATCAGCAGCAGCATCATCATCACCGCCATCATCACCATCATCACCATCATCATCATCATGATCATCATCATGACCATCATTAACCAACCATTGGCAAGCATCATTTACCCCACAGTTTACCATCAACCGCAAGGGTCAGAAGCGCAAGGGCTCCCAACGATCAACCGCCTCGCTGCGTTGGCTTTGCCCTGGGTTTCCGTGCCGGCTGAAGTAACACTTCAGGGCACTTTCCAGCGTCCGAATGACATACAGCTGATCCTGCACCGTGACCGGTAACAGGGTGGGCGCCTGTGTAGGGCTTCCATCAGCGGTGGATCCCAACAGCTCAGCTGGAAGCCAGGAATGTCCCAAAAGTAACTGCAATAAAACCTGTGGATGGTAATTTTGAACTACCAATAGGATCGTGGTTTTACCGTCATGGGCATATCCCTGGTGAGTGTCCTCAAACCCTGTTGTTCGGGAAAGGACCGTTTTTGGCGATTTATCATGTATGGACATCTTTGTCCATCCTGGAATAGCATGTGATGCAGGTGTTGGTCTGTTCCTCCACCGCACCCTTTTTGAAGCATGACTTTGTCGTAGCTCGTTCGTACATGGTGGACCACCCAAAGTGCTGGTTTCACTACGGTAAGCCATAGATATCAACCACCCGCAATCCCACGATAAATAGCTGAGCTGATGATCTACTATCAAACATGGGGGAATTACAATCTGTAAATGGATCTCTCCTTGCCTGATCTCACCGTAACGAAGGAGAATGTCTTGTATCTACTGGCAAAAGGCTGCTCACATCCAGCCATTTTTCGGATGGTCAGTCGCTTGACCCATACGGCCAGTCCGACACAATGATCCTGGCCACCATTCCTGGTACCACCTGGGTCGAAGTTGCAGTAAGACTGATACCTGGTGATCTCCGAACAATTGGAAGTTACGATAATTGTCAAACTCTGGTCAATTGACCAGGAAGGTTGAAAAGAATCAACAACTTCGTTAGGTAAACTACTATAAATGGTAGATTTACACTTCAATATGTTAATAAAATGGTACCAACCTACAGTAATGTTAATAAATGGTAGATTTTCCACTCATCAACTTACTATTGTGGTCTCATCCTAACTGGTAGATCTTCCACGAGGTGACCTCAGAGCCGACTCGACTGTCTCAGGCTGCAGTTGCTGAAGGCGCGAGGTGGGCGCCCTAGCGCCGGTGCCATGATACGCCCTGCTAAGCGCCCAGCAAGGTGAAGAAATAGCGGCTTGGCCAAGCCTACAATGGGCTATAGCCCATTAATATTAATGGTGAATCAATGAATCAATGGATAGCTATAGCTATAGCGAATCAATAAACAATCAATGGATCAATGAAAAATCCATGGATCATTAGCTATTAATGGTGAATCAATGAATAATCAACGGATCCAGCCAATGATAATCAATGGCTATTAAACAAAGAAAAATCAATGGATCTTTATTCACTACATAGCAAAGATGTTCTTGTTGGTTGCTATGCCTTACAAATAGACATCATTATATCCATCATTATTACCTATCATTTGGCAGTGGGTCAAAACCCTGTACCCCTGGTTCCCCACTACTAACTATTGTCTTCCCCATCATTGTTGGGGATTATCCCCCATTAGTTGGCTTGTTGATGTTGACCCATAGCCATTTATTCAGCATCCAACCATACCATCAACCATTGTTGCTTCGTGGCAGCCCAACTGAAGCACCGCGGGCTACCTCTTCTGAGAGCTCTTCTGGCGCAGAGTCAGCCTCCGCTGAGGACGAGGAGGCTGTACTTCCGCTCGTTGACCAGACTACCGGTGATGCTCGTCATGAATGATTGGTTAATAATGGTAATAGCTGGTTTATAATTGGTAATAGCTGGTTCATAATTGGTTAATGACTGGTCAAGAATGGTGGATGCTGCTGCTGATAGTAATCTGGTTGGTGGTTGAACCACCCCTATGAAACATGTTAGTCAACCAACTATTTGTTCATGATTACTATAGGGAAGGAAGATAAACAACGTTTGACACGACCAACCAGATAATAATGAATGGGCCCCCAAATAGTGGATTGAAGTCACCCGTGCCAAAAGGGAGCTGTGCTAAGCTTAGCACGTCATGTACGTAGCCATGATTAGCCATCAATCGTTAGGATAATAGTAATCACCATTAGCCCTATAAGCCATTGGTTACGTTACCATTGCGAGAAATTGGACAGTTCACCATAACTAATGAATGAACCAGTCAGTGGTGGATCCGCTACATAACCACTAAATCCACTAAATACAATGAATAACCATCATTAAGCGTAATGAAAAATTGTTGGATCGGGGTTAACCGGGGTTAACCATCATTAACCATTGATTAGTAATTACATTTTATAGGTTCACCATTAATACATAACTATCATTACCAAGATTGAGCATCGTTAACCATCCATTAATCCATCAATGACATCCATCAATGACCGTTGTTGGCCATTAATAAACTCATCAATGAAGCATTGACTAATTTACTCTCTGGCAAATTTACCTGGAAATGCTTAAACTGGTTGGTGGTTGAACCACCCCTATGAAAAATATGAGTCAACCAGCCATTTGTTAACAATTACTAGTGAAAAAAAACAAATTTAAAACCACCAACTAGTTAACCATCACTTCACTACTTAATCATCGCTTAACCACCAACCAGTAAATGTTCATTCATAGCCAGTTTTTACTTATTGAAATTGCAGTGGCTTTCAACTTCCAGGGGATCGTTGACAGGAGTAGACAAACCACAATTCAACTCTTGAATCAACAATAAAGCCATGCCAATGGCCGCAAACCAGCTATATTCACGAACATCTAATCAAATACATTACAAACCCATCCATTCTGAATCATAAATGTTATAGCCATATATTCATGAACATCTATTGTACATGGTGTAACCATATGGTGGTTTCTCAAAATAGGGAGCCCCAAAAATGGCTGGCTTATTACTACAATTGGTTCATAGTGGATGATTTGGGGGTCCCCTATTTTGAGAAACCACCATATATTATATACAGGAATCATGAATCAACCTTCTATATCAATGGCCATTGAATCCATCAATGATTATACAATGATGGTCATATAATTATTATATGAATGGTCATTACAACCATCTATGAATCAACCTCCCCGGTTGGGTCGGCGGCAACGAGTCCCCATGACCGAAGGCCTTTGGGGACTCTTTGGTCTCCTGCCTGGGCTGTGAGCTCACCACCCGTTACACCCTGGAGGGTGAGTGGCGTTGGGTACTGACCGCTATTGGTTGTCAACCAGGGGTAATAGTGATTTATATTGATTTATGGTGATTTATGGTGCGTTATAGTGATTTATATTGATTTATGGTGATTTATGGTGCGTTATAGTGATTTATAGTGATTTACAGTGATTTATGGTGATTTATGGTGCGTTATAGTGATTTATATTGATTTATGGTGATTTATGGTGCGTTATAGTGATTTATAGTGATTTACAGTGATTTATGGTGAGTTATAGTGATTTATAGTGATTTATGGTGAGTTATAGTGATTTATAGTGAGTTATAGTGATTTAAAGAGATTTGTGATTTATGGATATTTATTGTGATTTATAGTGATTTATGGTGAGTTATAGTGATTTGTAGTGATTTGTAGTGATTGATAGTGATTTATGGTGAGTTATAGTGATTTAAAGAGATTTGTGATTTATGGATATTTATTGTGATTTATAGTGATTTAAAGAGATTTAAGGATATTTATAGTGAATTATAGTGAGCTATAGTGATTTATAATGATTTGAAGATATTTGAAGAGATTTATTGCGATTTATAGTGATTTATGGTGAGTTGTAGTGATTTATAGTGATGTTAAAGTAACTGTAGTGATTTATAGTGATTTTTAGTGAGTTATAGTGATTTATAGTGATTTGTACTTATGTATAGTGGTGAATGGTTCATCTAGCTATTTATCAACCATGGGTAATTCATCATGGTGGGGGGATATATAGTGGTTCGGAATGGCTAATGAGCTAATGATAACGGTTTATACTGCATGGTTGATAGTTGTGAACCTTGTTCACTAACTGGTTTCTAAATGGTTGAGGCCACCCCCAGTTAATATCCTTTATATAAATATATATATATATATCATCATTTATAGTTAGTACTAAATCAGCAATGACTTTGGGGGGTCCCCTGTGGCTCGAGAAACAACCTTGTCAACAGTGGCTAATCATGGCTAATCAATCATGACAATTGTATGAATCGTTTTTGACCATCATTAGTTGAAACCCGTTGGTAATTAAGCATCCACGTGGTGGTCAACCATGATTAGCCACTATATTAAATGGCTAGCAATCGCAAATACTTAAATACAATGGTTATTTGCCATGACTAGCGATCATTGCTTGGGAGCCACTATCAACCAACCATCAAAGAACCCTCATCAACCATTATGAACCACTGTCAGCTGGCGTTAGACCAAACCGAACATCTTCGGGTCTTTCAGGCTGAATCTTCGCTCCAGAGTACAACCAATATTTCTGGTTTGCGGTTTCTCAAGCCATAGAGGACCCCCCAAACTGATGCTTGGTGAATTATTATAAATGGCTAAGAACTTGATAATTTGGGGGGCCCCCTATTTTATCTATTTTGAGAAACACCCGTTTGAGAGAAATACACTCACCATTTGAGAGAAATACAGTCACCTCTTCGATTCACAACACCATCTATGCTGAAGCTTGACAAATAATTCATTACATGGCAGTGGGTCAAAATACTCCACCCCTAGTTCCCCCCTCTTAACCATAGTTTTCCCTATTATTGTTGATGGAAATTCCCCGTTAGTTGGTTGGTTATATAACTGCTTGACCCATGGCCACATTGGTCGTTGCTCCGAGGCACTTCGGTCTGCCATAGCGCCGTGCGAAGACCATGAATTCCTGGATCGACACGTGGCCTCAGTGACAGAAAAGAATCTCCTGAACGGTTTAGAATATAGCTGATACTAGTATGGCCAATGATGGTCGAATGTTTAGGAACAGCTACTCACAGTAGTATTCCTGTAGTAGATTCTGGGTTTATAAAGTGGTCTTATTCATCATAAGCTACCTTATAGGGACTATAGCCATGGTTATATCCTCGGGAGTTATCCCCAGCATCCACGTATGACTCAATTCGTTTGGGTTTGTGAATAAACGGTCTTCCCTCATAAACCCCTATCATTGGTGCTTGCCACATGGTAAATGACCATTTAGGGAGGTACCACCACTTTTGGACAATCATGTATATATATATATATTTAATGAAGATTAAACAATGGCTATCAAGTCATTCATGGGTTACACGATGTTTCAATGATGCATAATGATGGCTCATTAACCAGTGAATTGTTCATTCGCGTTAGATGTTCATGATCAACAAGGGGTCATAATTATCAAGGTTCAAATCCAGCCATTGGTGGAGAAGTATAGTCGAGAATGATTCATGCCTTTGCTAGACATATCTACAATGATGTGGAAATGGGTTTGCCACAAATGGTGGCAGCTACGAACCAACCAATTCATCCCTTTCCCGCGAAGCCTCACCCGCGTTTTGGGATGTGCTGGTCTCTTTGGACTTCGCAGCCGCAAGTCCGGAGGCCCCTGGCCAGAGCTGTCGGCATCCATTTCTTTCCACACACCGCCTCGGGAACCCGGGCGGTTAAGTTACTTGAAATTCAAGGGACTCATTGCCATGGGAGTGGTAGGAAAAGCGTGTGATACAATCTATGGGGGGAACCAAGCTTGCATAGAGTTCACATATCGGATGGCTACGTTTGACAACCCTTGTAAAATTGATGAACTGCTACTGTAAGATTTGGCCAATGAGGGTATCTTTTCGGTGTAAATCCGTGCCCAAGTTGAAACATGACAACCAATACCTGCACTGATGAGATGAGTGAAGGGATCAGTATGCTGACATGATAAGCAAATACGTCTGGTTGAACATCGAAGCCCAGGATGAATCCACTTGGGAACATACCTGGTGAAAATCCGAATTGGTTCATCCAATTGGAACACCAATCCCAGGATTGGTTGAACATAGAAGACCAAGTAAACCAAGAGGTGAAAGATCGAATTGGTTCCAGGTAGATTCACTTCGCCTCAAATGCCGTAGGTCGAAACTCATCTGAAAGTTTGACCAAGGATTTCCCGAGCGCCGTACTGGTAAACATTGCCCTGGGCCAACATGCTTGCGCTATCCACCATAGGCTTTAACACAAGAAGGTGCGTTATTCAGGGGGAAAGCCATGTTCACTACAGCATTGACGACAATGAATATTTAATCAATGTTCTGCTTGTTGTTCCCCCGTATATTTTACCATTGTGAAAATGATCATTAGTTTCCAGCTGTAGTCGACCTAAACCATCAGGAATCCTCACTAAACATTACGCATAGAATTATCATTATCATCCTCATGCTATAGTGATCAGCGCCAACCAGTGGTATGATTATTCGAAACTGTGATTACTGTAAGTCACAGCCGTCATTAGAATAAAATCATTGATATTCACTAGATTCCAGCCGTTATTGCTGCCAGCTATCCTGTACATTTGAGAATCCCTTAGTATCATAGACCATGATTAATTAATAACTATGATACTCAGATTTAACCTGAGTACAGCAAACCTTATATCATCATCTTTGACCGATGTTGAAATACCTACCATTCGCCGCAGCCCTGCCCACTACAACAATAACCAGGACTGAACCATTGTTGACCATTGGTGAAGTGTTGCCTAACGGTGTTTCACAAACACAGAGCTCAAAATTATCCCAAGAGCTGGTGTGGTATAGCTTCCATCTTTTTCATTTTTATCTACCATTTTCATGAAACAATGGCGATAAGTGCTGGCCACTGATTATCGATGGTAATCTATGATCTATGGACACAATGACTAACATGTACAAGCAATATAAAACAATTCAAATCAATAATAAAACAAGGAAAATCAATAATAAAACACTCTAAATCAATGATAAAACAATTGAAAACAATAATAAAACATTTTAAATCAATATCAAAACAATCTAGATCAATAATAAAACAATTTAAATCAATAACAAAACAATTTAAATCAATGAGGGGGCGTTTATTTGGGGGTGGTCACTTTTGGACACCTATGGTCAAACATTGTCGACCTTGAGGAGGGGTTATTAATCCGGTGTTGCCATCAACCACTAGTAACCGCTAGTAACCGCTAATGACCGTTCACAAAATCCATCCCCCCATCAGTTCACCGGCTTCTCTATTTTCAATGGCTCCAAGCCACGGAGATCTTCATCGCTCAGGTCACTCACACCTGAGACCAGCCGATCTGGGATGGGGTTCGTTGGGGTTGGGCTGTCTAGGGGAACCCATGGGTGAAACCATGGGTGAAATCATCGGTGAAACCATGAAACCATGGGTGGAACCATTAACCAGCAATAACCATTCATAACCAACAAGGTGGGCCCCCAACCACTTAGGTTAGTTGGTTTATTTGCCTAAGTTACCTAGGGTGATTTCTACCAGTTATAGGGGTAAGCCAACTTATAACTGCGGGGGCACACCTTGTATGGGAAACCATGGGTGGGTGAAAGCATCAATCCTATCATTCACCACCTCATTCACTAGGATTTTCCAGTTTCGCTGAATCATGCGAAATAAGTACGATGATGGAAAATCATGTGGTTTGTCATTTGATCATGGTGGGAAGTGCTGATTAGGGGTCATTACAGTACGTGATTGATACATGCGTATGAGTGGATTGAACTAATGTTTTGGTTGGTGTTGAGCCACTATAGTCCCATATTGATGATTATCCTCATTTGATGATCTCGTATTATCACCCATCATTCATGGTTATAACCTCTCATCATCCTCATATGGATGTTTCTCAAAATAGGGGTACCCCTGAATCATCCAGCGTATTAACCATTTGTAGCAATAAACCAACCATGATAGTTTGTATATCTTCTATTATTGCTTGTTATTTCCTTGTTAATCGCCCTGGTTAACCATTACTAAACCAACCATAACTTGGGGGTACCCCTATGGCTGAAGAAACCATCATATAGTTGGTGCATCCCCTATAATTGTTGGTGATTGTTCCCTATAAATTACAATAATCCTGTATAAAACCACAATTCTTGGGATACCGCGATTAAGAAACACCCGTTTTGTTGGTCATTCTTCCCTTGTATCGAATGGTTAGAAGCTCTTTTGTTGGATATTATCCCCTACGAATGCTTATTATTAGCCATTATTATTAACCAGTCACATTTCGGCCCAAAACTTCCCAGCTAGCTGACAGGCACAACAGATTGGGCGAATTTCATGGCGTTGAAACATGACCCCCATGGGGTTATGGTTGATGACCTGCATGCCTTCAGAATGGGCATCAGAGCGGATCTCATGTCAGGTGGGCTTTGTGATGAGGGCATCTATGCTATCACTACGTCACCTGTTATGCCAAAACAGAGAATCATTTGTGAATGCCCTGCATGGATTTCCAAGTACTTCCCGAAGGGTACCACATTCAGCATTGTTGCCTTTACCTCGAAGCACAATGATGGTAAGGTGATTGTGACGGGTAAGCAAGGTGGACTACTTCCATTGAAGCACCTTGGCCAGGCCGCTGGTCATACTGCAGTGGAACTGTTCGCTGGAATTGGTGGATGGTCCTATGGGGCCCAAAGATGTGGGCTCGAGACTCATATCATGGTGGAATCGGATTACAACGTGGCTGTGGCCTGTGCCAAGACACACGGCCTCCAGGTTTTCACATGTGAGCAGATATTCAATGAATTGGAACATGATACCATACCTTCAAAATGCATACTATGTGCTGATGCAACATCGATTCAAACACTGTTCCTCATTGGGCTGTATCAAACAAACACATGGTTGGCTTCACCGCCTTGCCAACCGTGGAGTCGTGCAGGTACCTTGCAAGGCTTGAACAGCCTTGATGGTATCCAATTTCCCAGGTTGCTGACATCTGCATCACTCATGAAAGCTAAGGCTGTGATTGCAGAGAACGTGCCAGGGTTCAGCGAGCATCCGCATCATAAGCAGATTCTCGCAATCACCAACAGCATCGGGTGGGATTGTGCCATTTCAACGCAGGATAAGGTCATCCCACTGCTGCCAATCATCCGTAATAGGTGGTTGGGCCTGTTCATACCGAAACATGTCAACATCAATCGTGCAAGCATCCGAAAAGCAACCGAAGTTGTCATTCCGAACCAATTGCCAGGAATTGGAAAGGAGACCTCGATAGGAGCCATAGGATGCATTCAACATGAACTTCACCAGTGGGAGAAAGATCAAGCGATCCCAGATGAAGACGTTATCAAGATCATGTCGATTTACAATTTGCTTCCCAGCAATGTGAAAGAAAGAGTGCATCCTAATGCAACAGCAGAAGAAGTATTGGCGCTCAGGGTTAAAAACCCGCGTCAAGTGTTTCCAAATGTCATGGCACTGCAAGGTGTACAGCATGAGTTGCCGATGCATCATCTACGAAGCAAAGGCCTCCACTCCTTTTTGATTGAAATCCAAGGAGTCAAGCGTTTCGCATTGCCATATGAGCTCAGTGCGGGGATGGGATACCCTGACACGCTCATTCTCCCAAAAAAATTCCGTGAATCATGGCATATCATTGGCAATGGATTGACCAGCGCTCATGCAGCATTGATGTGCTACAGAACTCATTTGGCCATGGGAGAGCAATCACCATTCAAGTGCAAATGGAAATCCATATATGACCTTTGCAATGATATCAAAGCAAGCCTCATTGATTTGAATGATTATATTGTTGAATCAGACCAAACATGGATGTGGTTACGCCCAGCAGTGTTTGCAAAGAATCAGGATGGCGAAGGAGGAGAGAGTGATCTTCCTGATGCACCGCCACCCTATGAACCAGATGATGTTGAGCAACCACCCACAAAATCCAGATGTATTTCACTCACATGGGAATTTGTGGAAGAATGCCCAGCAAGCCCCATTCCCAAGCCGGATTTGTCGCTGTTCCCAAACATTGCCAAGCAGATCGTAGGTACGGTTGACCTCAAGGAAGCTTCGCTACTCACCAAGCAGCAGCATCCGGTGAACGAAAAACTCATGAAGGCCCTCCAGAATGGCCTCTTTGAACATGAACATGGAAATGATGTGGCCACCTTCCGATCAGAGTAGATGTTACTTGGACATTTCAGGACCTCATCGCGTATGTAGCATCCGAAGCTGCTGTGCTTGTGCAAAATCTCCAGGTCATTCATGAAGGTCGACCCATGAACCATGGTGAATTTGTATTGGCATGCAATGCTACTACATTTGTTGTCCGAATTGAGGACCACAAGCTCTGCATCGGAAACCTTCGTTCTACAAACGCAGAAGAGCAAAATAGCATGTTGACAAACAAGCAAACAAAAGAATGTGCCACACATGCCACGATTGAAACTACAAGATTTTCAATCCGTGATCCGAAATGGGGTACAATCAGAACCGCACATCACCATTCAGAAGTGGTTGGAATTGATGTTGCCGAATTATCAGGGAGATGACAGACCAATCGTCCTTGTGAACAACCAGGCCATCCAACTCCATGAAACCACGGATCGACTGACTAGTGAGCATTTTTGTGAATGCCATTTCCCTGGGCCTATCAAGTGTCCCAATGAAAGAATTGAAATCAGATCATCTTTCTCAATGGATGCATACCCCACCGAATCAGGAGCAAAGAAGATTTGGTGCAAAGGACCCTTTGACCATAGGGCCAAGCAGATGGAGGTTGCGCAATGCTCCTCGTTGACAGCAGTCTGCAATCAGATCTTAGGAGACATCCGGTGTGAGCTCACAATCATGCCGTTGTGTGGGGGGAGGCTCATTGACCCACGCATGCTTGTCATGCAGATGAATGACAATGTCACTGTGGAATACCGAGCAGCAGCACTTCCAGGTGGAGGGAAAACAGACGATGTGGCAGCCAAATTGAGTACAATCCTCAGCAAAAGAGGTGTCCCAGCTGATGTACTCCAGGACCGCATCAAGCTCATCATGAACAAGATCCAAGTCCCAGAACTGCGAACGATGTTGAATAAGGATGAAACCAATATGTGGCAAGATATGAAGCATGCTGCAACCAAAGCGCAGATTCGATTGATCACAGTTGCTGAGCTCAAGGATCATCAAAAGAAACAGCGGTTATCTAAACCTGCTTCTGCATCCAGTTCAGCACAGCCAACCCAGAAAAAGAACCCAAAGCCGCACCAGGTCACCATTGACCCATGTGTTTTCAGTGCGCAAGGGGAAAAAGTCCAACCATTGGACCTACAATCCTTTGGTCCAGATGCCAAAGGGGTCGTGATTGTGCAGATGAACGACGCGAAACCTTTCATCCCACCGACAAAGATGTCAGCTGACCCATTAGCTATGATCGTGCTAACATCCAAAGCCATCGGAGACTTGCAACCGGTCCCCATCCCGGCAACCGATGTCAACGGTGCACCAATGGTCACATTGGCAGTGATACTCAATTTCGGTGACATACAGGTAGAATGCAAACCTGTCCTTCCGACAGCAACATTGCCCACCTTGGAAACCTCCATTGTTGAATTTCGAATTGAAAAGCAATGATGGGTATCGAAATGGGAGGATTGCAGAAACCCGTTGAATTTCCTTGGTCTGATGTTACCAGAGATCAGATCAGAAAAGGTCATTGCATCGTGGTCGATCAAGTTCTACACTGCAGCTCGCAAACCAGTGGATCACCGAGAGGCAGTGTATGCTCACGGCTACTTTAAGATACCTGCAACCATGCTGGAACAGACCCTTAAACGGTCTGGCATGTCAGGCGTCTTTATGCAATCGAAATTGGACAATAAAAAGCCGGATCCAAACTATGGCATCATCCCACTACATGGGTACAACCATGAAGATGCACTTGCAATGACACAGAAGATTCCCCAGGCTCTTGGAATCATCATCATGAATGATCAAACCTTTGCTGTTCGAGCGAGACGTGAACATGTCCTTGCAGTCAGGAAATTGGCACTTCCTCAGAGCATTTCAGCGCAAGAGGGTTCGATCACCCCAGGAGCAAAATGGTTCATCTTGAAAGGTTTGAAAACATCAACCGATTGTCAGCATCTCACAGATGCGCTCAAGGGAATCGGATGGGAAGATGCTGTTGCCATTCGCCCCAAAGGTCCACAAGCATGGCTCGTGTGTGCCCAGACGGATCCGCCGTCACTCCATGTGCAGGTGAATGATTATTATGCATCCATTGTGCCAATTGGATTCAAGATTGCGCGAGAGAATCCGAAAACCAAAGGCAAAGATACCAATGAAGCACAGAGCAATGCCAATTTCTCCTTGTGCCCGGAGGAATCTGAGGACTCAGTGTCCACGGCATCCAATGCAGCTTCAAGATTCCAGGATTTGAAGGTTGGATTGCAGGACCAAATCAATTCCATGATCAACGAGAAGTTTGTTCAATATGATACCAAACTTCAGACCATCCAGGATGTTGTGCAGCAGAACAAACTGGATTCGGACAAAAAGCAAGACAAACTCCAAGCAGATGTTGAAGACATACAGAAGAACCAAATCAGCATTCAAACCCAAATTGCTGATTCCAACACTTCGGTAGTGACACAAATGCAATCGCTTTTCCAGCAGATGCAGGAGAACTTCAACACCAAAATCGATGCAATGAAGGCTGATGATTCCAAGGATGGAAATGAGCCAAAGCGACAGAAAACGGAGGGAAGAGCAGAATCGTGACTATCCCTCACCATGAGCAGATCATGCATGAGAAAATACATCCAGTGCCTTTTTGCCATTGTTTGCCTCATTGTTGGAGCAGAAGCGCAGGATGTAAAATGCACCAAGTATACTAGGCAACAACAAGATGAGCACATGAATCGTTTTGTTGGAAGCCGCACCATGACGAATTTACCAAGCTGGTTGGCAGATGTAAATTGTCAGTTCCCATGCGACCAGCTTTGTGACCAATGCCAGGACCAAAACCCATGTACAATACCTTGGCCTCGTGTAATAGTATCCAATGATTCCCAAATGAGCCAAGTGATGTCATGTCATATGAACATGCCTATCTTGTATGATAGAACGGTACCATACAATGTGAATCGCCAATGCACCCGAGTGAGTTGCGATGACACGAGTCCCCGGTTGCTCAAGGTAAGGTCCCATGTCCTAGACCGCTGGTGTACTGAACCGAGAGCGACTGGAGACTTGTGTCAATGCAGTTACTCATGCACCCTCAGTGGAGAGCCCAGAGAATACCATCATGGAAAAAACAATAAGTAAAAAGCATCCGCATGCTAATGATCTCGTCATTGAAGATTGCTTGAGAAGAGAAAAAGAGAACTTGCCGTGTACCATAGGGCACAAAACCCTGTGCAGATCCAGTCTTGATGGCATGACACTCTTTGACAGAAGCCCCGAACCAAGGGCAAACGCCAACAAAAAGGAATGTGACAGAATTCATAGAATACGAAGTGTAACAATATTGCATGAACATTTCTTGCATGACATGATACAAGCAGACAAGAGCCACAATTGGCAACCTTGCAATGTACAGTATGCTTGGTTTTTTAGTTTTTTGATCTTCCTCTCCTCATGGCTTGATCCAAAAATCCTTTGCTGCCGCCATAGGGAGGAAACCACCAAACATCACCTCCGATTCAGTGCACTTACAATAAAACGGAGGAGATACATGCGGAGACTGAGACAACGAAGCTCCACTCATTCCATAAAGATGATCAAAATTCACATGAACATTGATCAAAATGGATACCACTTTGTGAACCATGCATACCTATTCCTCATGCCTGTCACGAGAATAGGTGAAGCGAAAAATCCTGGCCCAGAAAATGATGATTTGTTCATTTCGACCTGTAATCCAACCACAATAGCCTTTAAAGACGAGACCATTAAAGAGCTCTTTCCTGGCATTGTAACCTTTGCTGAAACAGCGGCGACCGACAAAACACAGAAATTTTTTTCAGCCAAGGTTGCAAAGAGCAATATCAAAACAAAATGGTCACCGCCAGTATCCTCCCTTGCTAGATGTGCATCAAACATTCGTGGCATTGCAGGAGGAACCATGATCGCTGCCGACCTCCCAATCAAACCATCGATCGAACCCTTGCCTGAAGAGTTTGAGAAGGCTGATCGATTTGTTGAGGGGTACGTTCAAATCAAACCCCAAACGCACTGCTATGTTGCATGCATATATGGCCCCACAGTGGCCTACAAATTCTCGGATCCCGAGGTTCTTATAAACAAACTGTTTTCCCAGGCAGCAGCCAAAGCCATTAGGTTTGCGGGCCCAGCTGCCATCACTGGAGACTTTAATTGTTCGCTCGATAAGATCCATACGTGGCAGCAGCTGAAAAATCAAGGCTGGATTGATGCCGCAGAGCTCTCTGCCATCAAGAACAACCATGAGCTTGAGGCTACCTCCACAGGAAATGCACGTCATTCATTCATACTGATCAACCCATGCCTGGCACCAGCATTGGTCAGTTGTAGATGCGTCAAAAAGCATCTATTTAGCGTGCATCCGGTTCTCAGAGCACACTTCAATATGAAGATCACACGTCTCCAAGTCACCAAATGGTCGCTACCATTAAGCTTTGACCAATGGATGCACAACCCCCAAACCGCAAAAGAAATAGCAATTCAAAGGCTATGGGGTAATCAGAATAAAATCATGAATGCCACAAGGCAGAGTGATGTAGACCAACTGGCGAAATTTTGGACTGATGCAGCAGAGCAGTCACTTTTTCATTCGGTTGTCGATTGTGAAGGAAACATCTTCAAACCCAAGCAAGCATGTCTTGGACGCACCTCAAAGAAGCCATTCACTTGCCGAGTTGAAGAGGTTCCCCTTGTGAAAAAACCCCGTGATGGTGATTTCCTGCCCACCCAGGACCAGACATCCGTGGAAATGCGAAGATGTAATAAGCAGCTTCACAGGCTTCAAAGCTTGATGAGGCAGCTCAAATCGTTGACTAGCACAGGTAATCAAAAAGCAGTCACACAAGCACAAATGCTGTGGAACAAAATCCTAAAGGCCAAAGGATTCCACCAAGGATTCTCAATGTGGATCCTATCCAAAGCATGGGATTATGTCCCGCTTGACCTCCCAAATGTTGAATATGTCCAACATATCCATGAGACCTTCAAGACGTGGCATTGGAAGCGTGAAAGGGAGGGATATCTCAGAAAATTGCGAGCCAAAAGGACCAACATCATCCTTGATATACCTAATGGTGGCAAGCTTGCATATAAAGAGATTCAGGAAACTGCAACAGCTCCGCTCAATGTCATGCAAATCACAAAAAAATTCCAAGCCACCAAAACGAGATGGAGAAAACAGGGACAGTCAACATTGATGCTTCCAAATGCAGATAGGATTGATGTGAACCTCCCCATCGAATTTCAAGGTCAGACAAGGAGAATCATTGCGTCCTCCAAAAACCAGATACAACTTGATGCACCAGTGAAGCTCTATAATGATAACATGGAAATCACTCAAAAGCAGGTACATGCAGACCCAAAAATGATTCACGAACACCTTCTAACCTCATGGAATCAATACTTCCAGCGGGACCCTGCAGATGAAGACCATGAGCTCCGCCCAGATGCGGACTATTTGCAATCCCTGCCTTCGTTCCCAGCAGCATCGTTCCCAGACATCACTGGAGCGGAGCTTAAGAAAATTTTCAAAAGAGCCAAAAAAGATAGTGCAAGAGGTCCAGATGCATTCACGACCCGTGATCTATGTAAACTCCCGGATGTGTTACATGAAATGCTTGCACTGATATTGACCATAATAGAACAGAAGGGGCTATGGCCAGAAATTTGGACATTGGCGATGACGGTCACCCTACCAAAAACAAATGGAGTTTGTGGACCAATGCAAATTCGTCCAATCACGATCATGGCGCGTTTCTACAGAGCATGGGGCACTCTTAGAGGACGACATGCCTCAAATTGGCTCGCTGCCAACATACCACCGGAAGTGGGGGGCCCTTCAAAGAAGATCAGTGCTGAGACCATTGCATTGTTTACTTCGCAGAAGGTTGAAAATGCACTCCTGCACAAACATGACCTCACGGGTATAGTCTTAGACGTGGTGAAGTGTTATAACACGATCCCACGGATAATGCTCTATAACCTGTTGCTACACTTTGGAATCCCTACCCAGGTGGTGAAAGGCTTTAGAGCAATGATGAAACAGCTAAAACGATTCTTCCAAGTAGCAGGCAACTGCTCTGAACCTTTTCCTACTACCACCGGAATAGTGGAAGGATGCGGTTTTGCGATTCCTTGTATGCTTTGCATAGGATTGTTTATATATTATAGGATCCAGCTTGTGGCACCATTGTCCCAAGTCCTGATGTTTGCAGACAACTGGACAGTCATTGCCAATGACATTCCAACATTAAAGCAGGCCTTCCAGGAAATCATTGCGGTGATGAACATTTTGCAGATGAAGCTATCGCCGGAAAAAAGCTGGGCATGGGCCACAACGCCCAAAATGAGAAAGTTATTGACCACCATTCAATATGAAGGGGAAAAGATTCCAATCATTCTTTATGGTAAAGATCTCGGAACACAGCAGATTTACTCCAAGAAAAAATCCACCAATGTGTACAAATCCAGAGCGCAAAAAGCCATTCGGAAACTTGGTGTGATTAAAAAAGCTAAGCTCCCGAGAGGATTCAAAAAGACAATGGCAATAAATGCGGGGTTGGCTAGTGTTATGTATGGCACCATGCTAACATCTCCCAGTTTAGCCGATCTTCATCGCCTCAGGGTAGCAGTTGCAAGAGCTACACACAGATCAGGTGCTGGAGCAAATGCCTTTTTTGCATGTAATGGCAAAGACAAAAACCTCGACCCAGAAATCAGATTATACATGAACCGATTTCTTGCTTGGCGTAGGCTCTATAGAATCTTCAACAATATCCAAGAGGATGTCCATCAAAATTTCCTGAAGATCCAAAATGCCAGTTCGCTCAGAGTCGGCCCAATGCATGCATTTGTCGAAATGATCATCAGATTGGATGGAAGAATCATGCCAACAACCAATCATATCCAGTTAGATGGCATTGTGTTCGATTGGACTACGGTTGCGAATAAGACCTTGAAACATATCCTGCATCAGGCATGGGAGAAGCATTATATCACCACACGTATCCAGAGGAAGCACGTTGACATTTGCGAACATGACTGTGATGGTACTAGAATGGCTGTCAAAAGCCTGTCACCCAAGGAACAGGCTCTCTTTGATGCACATATGATCGGTAAGAACTATACCAATGACATGCTTTCCAAATATGTACCTGAAGTCAAGGACAGATGTCCCTTTTGCGATGCACAGGGTGACACGAGGAAGCATAGACTTTTTCATTGCAAAAAACTTGACAACATTCGTGCCAAATTTCCATTGATAAAGCAGATCAAGAGCAGTTGGAAGGAAGCGAATTGGTATTTCGGTCTCTGCCCTAGTATTCCCAATGTAAAGAAACTCAGGAAGCAGATTGATGCAGCTGAAATTCCATGGAGCCAACCAACCCAAAAAGCAGCCAGACACCTGGTATTCACTGATGGAACTGCTTACTTCACAGATATGCCACAGTTAACGCTAGCTGCTGGTGCATTCGTTGAAGTCTCACACATGAAAACCAAGCAGATCCACATGCAGAGGAAGATCGTCCCAGGTGTCGAGCATAATTCCTTTGTTGCAGAGCTATGGGCTGTCCTAATGGCCCTAAACAGATATGAAAGAGTCACCATTTTCACGGATTGTCAAGCAGTCCATGACCTCATCAATGAGGCCATAGTGGGGATTCCAAACAACACATGCCTTGTGCATCAATACCAAAATTTTTGGTCACCGATTGTGAAACATCTCAAGATTAGGAAACCAGGTGACATTGTGATTCAGAAAACAAAAGCACACAACGAGAAAACGCAGATAGCAGATGACGAAATTAGATGGCAAGCATTGTGTAATGCAATGGTTGACAGACAAGCCAAATTTGCCATCACGAAAGACCATTTTGCTTTGCACTCAAGATTTCAAGATATATACAAAAGACAGCAAGAGAGGCGCTTGCAAATGCAGCAATTTGCAAAATTTGTTGCTGAGATATCCTCGTTAGCATGCAGTCGTGAATGCAACTCCAAGACCGTCACCAAGCATACGCTCGATCGCAAACATCACCTTTTGAAGCAACCAAAGGTTGGATCCAAACATAGGATAATCTTCACTGATGAGCTACTTTTGGCATTTCCATGGGGTCCGGTATTCTTGTGGAGAATCATCAACTGGGCACGAACATTGGAATGGCAAATTGGTGATATGAACTTCGTTGAGGCGCAGTATACAGATATCTCATACGTAGAACTATACCTGGATTTTGCAATTTCTACGCAGACGCTTGTTCCTAAGAATATTGCGACTACAAATCCAGCTAACTGGATACTTGAGGACCTCAATATTCGTGCAGATGCTGGTGCGAATAGAACCCTGGCTGACCAAACGGTTATTTGGACTAAGGCTATCAAATGGATTCACAAACTCAGACCGAACTTCTTATGGCCGGCAACAGATGTCATGCGTGCCCATTCCATGAACTTATGTGGTTGCAGTTTTTGGATGAGAGGAGTGACACCGCGGCCAAAGCTTGCAGCGGATAACAAACCCATGGAATTCCTTTATGATTTTTTCACAAATGGCTCCGGTACGGTGGATCGAACGCTTGGGCGAATGGTGGACCTTCGGTGCAAACCTGACCACTCACGTCCACCGCTGCTGAACATGACATTTGCTGACAGAGTACATCACATAAGGAAAGCCAAGAAGATCTTCTCCGAAGGTGGTTAATTAGTCGTTTTTTGATTTATCTTGGAGTCGGTCCTCACTCAATGTGATGATTGATGACCCAAATTTCCTATGTACAGCAAAGATGCTCACTGTACGCTTAAGCTGACAGTGGGTATCCCTGAGTCTGTGAGCGGCTTGGGATTAAGAGGCAAACCTGGAAAAAAAGCCATTATTATTAACCATAACTTGGGGACCCTATTTCAAGAATCCCCTCATATTTGTTGGTCAGGCCCAGCCAGTGCTGAGGCTGCGACTGATCTTGAGACCTGGATAGGGCTTGCGCACCACCTGATCGCTCGGCGGTGCACTGAACGGTCCGGCACGGTGACCTGGTGGGTCACCACCCATGGGTACAGTAACTAGTGGTTGAGAATGGTTCGTAATTGATCGCTATATGTGGATGATGTAATGATTATATATGGTCAGTAATGGTTGATGACAATGGTTGATCATGGTTTGTAACAGGTCATATATGGTTACTAATGGCTAGTCTCTAGTAATTGTTAGAAATGCCTAAGCCGATCAGGTTCCAATACCATGTCTCACATGGAGCCAAGTCAGAAAATCGGAAAAAAAAGATGGTTAGTAATGGTTATCATGATTGATAGCCATCATTACTGGTTGGTGGTCAGCACCCCCTCATGAAAAATATATGCGCAAGTCAACGAAACATCACTTTTACTACTGGGGATCATTGAAAATGTTTGAAAACCACTGGCCAGTTACAAAAATGATTAATTACTCGATGTAACCATGATGAATATTGGCGGACAATCGTTTGTAGTGCTTAATCAACAATGATTGATGATGGATGACCATAGGGTTTATCAATCATCGTCAACATCATAGCACTTAATCATTCTCTCAATCATTCATCAAACATCATCACTTCTCTGTATTGTCGAAAGCCAAGAACCTCTTGTGTATACCATATGAATATACACATCGGTGTCTTGGCTGCATGAAGGGATGTCGGGATGCCCGGGGAACCCTAGGGCCGAACCGTCAATTGTGGATAAGCAGCGCGGTTCATATTGGCTCTTAACAAACGCGGGCACAGCCAGCAGCTGAGAGTTCAGTTCTTAGTCAATGGCGAAGCCGTCGCACCCCCGGCAGTGAAAACATCGCGTGGCGCAAGCCACTCTCAAGCTGTGGAAAACACACGGTCTTTTTTCACATTTGCGTTGCTGGCCATCCAAATGGCGCCTATGGGGCTTGAGTCATAATGACATCATGGCTATTTTCAATTGCTGAAGCGTAAATGCTTCCCTACCTATTTCAGCCTATGTGTGTTTATCAAAATAGGGGACCCCCAAATCATCCCGTATTAGTCATGTGAAGTAACAAACAAACCATTTCGAGGGGTTCCCTCTTCTAAGAACCCATCATTTAGTTGGTTATTCCCCCATTATTAATCATTATCAATGGTTATGTACCGTATATACCCCCTACAAATCCTACATGAAACTCCCGTATGATTCCCTATTTGAGCGCCTAGTTCACTTCTTCCAGCAAGCCCCACCTTGACAAGCTCCTCAAAGTCCAACCGCCCAGATCCATCCTGCAAAAGCTACTCGTTTCTGGTGGCAGCAGCTTTCCCAGCGGCTGAAGAATCTGCGCATTTTTGTCCCCTCATGAGACTGGTGTCCCAGGTGTACCCCCCAGCTATCATCCAGCTTACCAACCATTGATAGTAATAAACCATCCATAACTTTGGTGTAGCAGTTTTATCATCAAGATTTGAAGCTGGTCCAGGCTGGCGTCATGTGAGAATGTGATTGATGTGGTGGTTACAATGGCGAACCGATGCCACAGGAATCTCGAGATACTTCCAAACCACCACTGCGATGTGAACGAACAAATTTCCAACCCACCGTACTCGTGGATGATAGATCCACACACCAAGATGAATTGGCTACCCTCAAACAGGGGAATTGGTACACTCGTACACTAATTGTTACGTAAATTTGGTATTATTTATGTATATGTAAATATTATACAGTATATATATATATATCTAAATATACTATACATATATACATGTATATATGCATATGTGTATGTGATCCCAATCGATCCCAAATCCAAAATTCAGACCGGCTAGCAGTAATCATCTGACTTTCCTAATGCTTCCATGATCCATTCTTAGGCGTTAAAACTGGAGACAGGGAGAACAACCAATGGAGTGAATAATACACCATGACGCATCATGATGTCCAGTTGTAGCCGTCTATTGAATTGATGAAGCAATACTTCAAATTGAAAGATGGGATCAGAATGCAAATGCTGGCGGCCAAGAAGGCATCCCAAATGCCATGGGACGCCAGCACGTTGGCGGGTCGATCATCCCCCCATCCAGGTTCTTGCTTTCCAAAGCGCGCGGCCACAGTTGCATGCTGAGCGGCTTTGCCAAAGATTGAGGTGACACCGAGTTGCAAAACATTCTGAAGCACGAACTGCGGAACTGCAGTCTTTATCAAGACTTGCTTTTCTACGTTCAAAGGCAAGCTATTGGTGACGGCATATGGCGACTGTAAGCCATACTGAGGTGCTCTACGTTTCTGATATGCACGAAATGTGTTCTCAAACCCCGAAATACATTCTCTCTGTCAGTCCTCCGATTCAGATGCAGCAACAGCTGATTAGCACAATGTGTATATGGATGTAATGCATGTATATAAAACCAAAAATACCCGTATCTGCGTGTGTACCGAAATATTTGTGTAAATTCAAATATATATACATATATATATATAGAGATTTAAAAACATACATATATATATAGATTTAACTAAACAAATAGATATATAGATGTATATATATATATATAAATATGTATGTATTTTCAAAACATAAGCATACATATATATATATATATATACATAGAAATATATTTACATATGTGTGTGTGATTGCGTGTGTGTGTGTGTGTGTGCGCACGTTAGATAATGAAGAGCGCACACATACATGTATGCATATGCTTAAGGCACGCGTTGCGCCCAGACACGTCTTTCAGGGTAAGGGTTTAAGCTTTTCGGGTTTCGAAGGGTCCAGGGTCAAGTGTTTGCCGACAAGAATTCAAGAACAGCGGGCTTGCGCATGGAACTGAGAGAAAGAAGTGACTTAGGATCTCAGGGTTTGAGAGTGTTGATGATGACTGTCATGATTACGCATGGTCATCATGAAAACTGGTTGGTGGTTTCAACCCTCATTAAAAGTCATTTGAAAGCAAATCAGCATGAGTTGGAAAATAGCCCGTGCCAATCAAACCACCAACCAGCAATTATTGTTGCTTATTCCCATAGTTAACCACCAAATGTGGGCCAAATTTACCAATAGAAAATCCCATGGCTTACTGATAAGAACCACAAACTAGTAGTTGTTTACAATTGTTTAATCATTCTAGTCGGTGATTCTCCTCCGTGATTTACCACTGCAATTTCCTATAAAGAACCAGTGATAATCCTGGTACAGTCATGAAAGTTTGACTGCATTGCTCGCCATGAGTTGCAGCAATGACACAAGACCTATTAGATTCGTCCCAAAAAAAGGCGAGCAAATCGCACGGACAATGTTCCTGTGAATGCAATTAAAAACAGCAACAACAACAACAACAACAACAACAACAACAACAACAACAATAACGACAACGACAACAACAACAACAACAACAACATGACGAACACAACACAGGTACCTGCATGTATATATGTATATATAAAAAATATGTGTATATGAATATGAATATGAATATATATATATATATGTAAATATGTATATCTATATGAGTGCATTTGTATATGTAAAAATATATACTCAAACATGTGTATGTAAATAAATTGATATCTATTTCTTGATATTCAGAAAAAATCAACATATATATATATATATATACACATTATGTCTGAATGTTTGCAACATATAAGTAGATTGAGGGTGAAAAATCAAAAAATATTGAAAAAACACATCAGAAGAAAAAAAGAGAGAGGGCTAAAGAGGAAGAGAGAGAGAGAGAGAGAGAAAAAAAAAAAGGAGAGAAATGGAGCGAAGGGAAACATATACGCCTACATAGAGAAGGGACGAGAGGTTCTCTGTGGGTACCGTGTGGTGCTCATGTTCGTGGATGAGAACAAACCACAATGACAGTTGCACAATCAGCAAAATAGCACGACAACAAGAGGTATGAAACTTGAAATTTGATGACCTCCCGTCCCGTCCTTGGGCACGCATGGAAACATCTAGGTATGGTATAGAATAAATATTGTACCTGTTGTGATGTCTCAAGTAGTGGACCATCAAACATACCGATCCATTGCATTTCAATGCTGCTTGGCTGCTAGAGTCGCTAGAGATTACGATGATCATGATGACGGTGCCGATGATTATGATTCAATCAATGTTGACGTCGCTTTGGTTAGGACGCTCGTAATGACGAGGTGGTCAAGTTGTGTGTTGCTCATTATTCTTCTAACTGAACTTTCATGACATGGAGAAGTACGGCTTGAAATGATGAGGGAAATTGACAGGACACACTGAAGAAATCCAATCTTGCCAGGAGTGTTTCACGGGAAGGCCACGCGGCCCGGACGAGTCTTGAGTTGCAGCCGCAAAAAGTCCGTGCAGAATAGTGCTGATAATCCCGCACAAGACCGTCAGGAAACAAGTTGGTGGTTTCTCAAAATAGAAAAAACCCAGTTATCATCCATCAATAAGCCTTTTTAGCATTGAACCAACCATTCCAATTTCTGGGTAGACCTCTGTTGAGTTGTGAGCAATGCTGCGCTAGTCCACGATGAGCCAGTCAAGGATGGGATAAGCAATGTATCAGTTGTTGTTGTTTTGTCATTTTGAGCCAGTCGATAATGCCTAAACATGTGCTGTGATAGCTGAGAACAAAGGATAATAATTACCCATAACCAACAATGCCAACCACAAAAATGGCTTTTATCAACCAACTAAAACCAGTGAGCTATAACAACATAGAAGCATCACCGCTGACTGTTGCTATTTTCATTTCAAGCAAACCCTCATTTATCAACCCAATCAATATAATCAATTTCTGGCTCCAGCGGCTCAACCTTTCCAGTTGTCCCTGGTGCCGATGATTGCTCACCTCTCAAATGCTCCATTTTGATTCGAATCAACGGCTCCACCCAAAACAATTTGTGCGACACCCAAGGCTGATCATTTTGGTGCTTCTCAAGGAGCTCGTCTATAGATCTCCCTCAAGTTCTTGGATGGGTTCACTATTAATTATACCTTAAACTTGGCTTCACTTACCTCTAATGTTGCAAAGTGGCAAATCACGATAAATTCCGGTTGATCATGGTCAATACTGGTAAGGAAGTACCCACAACACTTGGTCAAGCTTTGAATCTTACGATTGTGCACATGGCCACGAGTTGTCAGTCTTGGCGGTTCCTCTGCAAATTTTGCAAGTTGGGTCAACACTATCGACGTGAAGACTGAAATCCCAGGCGCAGGTCTTCCAATATAACATCTAATATATATATATAATAACTTGCAGAAAGTTACAATATCTTCTACAATCCTACGATGTTTTAAACAATTATATAGAGTAATATCTCCGTGTTTTTTTAAGAGATAGTATCAGGTTATAATCTGCTATAATAACCCCGACCATAAGTTCAGCACATCTACGTTGTGCTTGAAATCTGACGGCTAACCCTCCGAGTGTGGTTGCGACATGTTGCGACCAAGTCTCGCAAACTGACTGGTGGCTGTGCCTAGGACTGGCTAGTGCTTGGAGCACCCCTCCGAGAAAAATGAATCAATCAGCCAAGCATCCCAAACAATAGGGAAACCAAAACATGTTTCAAACCCACCAACTAGAAGAAAATAGCCAAATTGGATCACAAGCAAGTTCAAAAAGTGTTCCTGGTGTGGGCTCAATGCACACCCCAGAGTGGCTGAAAAATCGACCCCCGTGGTAACCTATCCTCATCATTCGCATAGGTGCCTACCATAGAGAGATGTGTGTCAGACACCATGTCCCACCATGCGCACCTGGGATCTATACGAAGTCCTGACTTGACGCCCCACCACGACTTGCAACCATGTCACCACCGGGTGATGCAACAGCTAATGCCATCAATAAATGGTGTATTAAGTGATTGTACAGTATACACCAAAAAAGGTGAACCAAATAGTTCAGTTTAACTATAAGAGTTGGCAATGGTGAATAATAGGCATCATTGACAGTTAGTCATTGCAAACCACTAAAATCGAAGCTAAAAACCATCATGAACTGTTCTTAACCCTTAACCATCAGAAACAGCATCAGGTCGCGTCAAGTCAAACATCTACGCAGTGCAGTCACGTTGTTGATTACGTGCGGAGGCGACCAGCAGAGCCAGCCGCCACGTGGTACGAAATGCAGCTCCTTTGCAACTTCAGAGCGGCTTGGCCTGATCTACGAATACCGAAGCACACTGAATCCATAGTGGTTTAGGGTCACGAGTTGAACACCTCTGTGAACACCTTTCATCAAATATCAACGTGGTGGTTTCTCAAGTCATAGGGGAACCCCTAAATCATCCAAATTATTAACCGTAGTAATAAACCAAACATTTTGGGGGTTCCCTATTTTGAGAAACCCCAAAGTGACTAATGCCACATTCCATGTCACCAATATATCGATCATCCTTTCAGCTTAATGATCTGTCTTGACAGTATTTCAAGCTAAACCTTCACAGAATGCCACTGGTTTCTTCCAATGGATATCACTGGTGTTGGTTGGTCATGGTTCTTATCCCCTCTCACAGAACAACAGTAATCACTACCCATGATTGACCATGGTTAAGCATGATTAAACATTGTGAACTACAGTGTCAATAATCAGGATACTTCCACTACTATATGTGATATCTACGAAATAATCACCTTCAGCACCGATCTATATACCACTATCAATCACTAGTATACCGTAATTACTATAACATGATCGAAACATCATTCAACAGCTACCATGACAACTTAATCACTATGTTTCCTTCTCCTTGTTGTTTGTCATCCGCAATGCTGAGGCATCAACAACCGTCATTGACATGATTAGTGAACCTATGATCAAAAACGTCCATCAAAAAAATATAGTTACCCATCATAAAAGCAAACATACTTACCATGATCACTACTGCAGAACTTCCCATGAACTATTTCTGGGACATTCGTTACTCATGGTTGACCATGGCTAACCATTCCCTATCATCCATGGCCGGGCCGCAATGCCGGGGCTGACCACCGGAATTGAGCTGCACGATGCCATCGGTCACTGGAGAGATGAGCGGCGATGTCAGCGAGTGTTACAGGAGGACAAGCGCGGTTGAAATCATGGAGGTTGAAACTGCTTGTGAGTAGCTGGAGCCCAGCGAGAACCGCCCCCGGTGCCCCATGTCTGGTGCCTATCCAGCTTGGGCAGGTCACAGAAACAATGAAACAACTGGCTGAAGATAGAGGAGCCTACCAGTGATTGGGGCTAGGCTATGTTTTTGGGAGCTGGGGCAACCATCACAACGTCAGGTCATGCTTTTGGCATGAGCCTGAATGAAACAGCCCCTCGTGCAGATCTTGTTGCTAGTACGAAGTTATCATGCTGCTGATCATGGTGTTGGTAGAAACATGTAGAAACATTACAATAGTGACTCTAATGGTCATATGGTTCAGAAGGCTACTTGAAAAAATGATGAAGCGTCAGTAGCCATCACTGCACAGCCATCTTCAACAAAACTTACTAAACTGGTGTTCATCATGTTCTTTGAGGATTCTAGGAACCCAAATGTTGAACAAAGCAGTCCAAGAAGTCCCAAGTTTGTCACACCTGGCTTCATCTCGCTGATTAAAAAATGTGCCAGCCATTGCTGGCATCTTCTGAACATTAGGAACAAAAGGTCAAGCACAGGGTGCATAACCAAATGCAGCACTTAGTGCTCATTTTTTGTCGCTTTCTTCATTACAAACGCCCCTCAGTGCGCGTGCCGTGTCAACGTTTGCCCTTCAGAATCACCCCTGGGACATCCATGAATCTGTCTTCAAATCGAGAGAGGTGTCACATCTTTGCCAACAATGATATGGTCGTGGGTGTTGTATAGGTTGAATAAGCATGCAAAATAGTATTGGGTGGAATATTTCAGTATGAAGAGAATATCAGCTCAAGGTCAGAGCATTCAAACATAGCTGCTCAGTCATAAGGTATCATGATCTGCTTGGTGGTTGAACCACCCCGTCATGATACGCAGGTCATCCCCCCCAATGGGGAAAAGTCGGTGCCCGGTGATGGTTTTTGGGTTGAGGCGCATGGACACCTGGGAATATGCGGCTGGACTTCTGCGCAAGGGCAGGGTGCAGCTGCCGCACCGTTGGATGTTTGGACTTCGATATCATGACCATGGGTTTAGCTGGGAATCTTTGGTCAAATAAATTTGATTCATGTTGATAAAGCCTACAGGAGGGAGGAAGTACCAAATCAACAGCTATTTTTTGCCGCCATGCATCTGCAGCATCTTCTGATACAGCTCACCTAGGACTGGCACTAGTAATCAGGGACTGGGCAAACTCCCAGTGTCCCTGAAACGAACACGGACCTGATAAGGTGGTTAGGTCATAGGGTAACCCCAAATCATCGAATATTAATCATTTTTTGTAGAAAAAACAACCATTTTTTGGGCTCCCTATCTTGAGAAACAACCATACAATTTCAATGCATTGGAGCAAACTCACAGACAACAAAACAAATGAGCCAAGTGGTCTGTCAATGACTAATCTGCTGGGATATCAGTTTGAGATTCTGCCTACGACTCCGAATTTATGGACAGATCGAACAAGGTCATCCATTTGTGGAATTCTGGTGCCAGGCATGTAGTGTTAACTACTGACCGGTTGCTCAATGCACGACCAAAGGTGATGTGAACACATGTTGGTGACAGTACGAGACCAATATGCCGTGAAGATATTTCTTTACAGCCATTAGCAACCCTTATCTATCGTGATTAATTAAATCATTATGAACCATCATTAAAAGCCAGTAAGCATGGTTGAACGTAAAACTATGATGATAATTTAATAATACAACAATCAAACTATCAGCATGGTTGAGCTGTATTATGAACAATAATATACAACATTATATAAACCAATTCTTCGCCAGCGCAACGGATCGCCGTTTTCACGGATCCCAGCTGCACTGTGCGGGGGGCGGAAGACTACACCCCTGGTGATCGTTCACATAGCTGGCTGGAAAACCACCTTGTTTTCTAGACCCGCTTGGAAACCACCAATCATTGATTTAATTTTGCAGCCAACTTCGTTAGATTGGCAAGGGGGTTAAGTGTCCATCTTTATCATGGGAAGATGAGATGCTGAGGAACTGTTGGCCACATTCATGTTGAAAGAATCCCTGAGACAGGGATTGGAATCTCGTACAGTATCCATCCAACCAACCAACCAGCCAACCAAGCAACCAAGCACGCAAGCAAGCAAGCACGCAGGCGGGCAAGCAAGCAGTATTCCCTTCCCAATCTCACTCACATAAGCATGGAGCTATTGATATTTTACGTAGCATTATAGATTGGAAGACGGTCAAGTGCTTACGTACGTGCACTTGTATACATCTAAACATGTACAAATTATTCCTGAAACATCAAGATCAACACATGCCATATATCCATACAAAGGCAGTATTTGAATTTGTATAAATACATGAACCATCATGAACCAATAACCATACACATCCTAGATCCCCAAATTGAGCGCATCACTATTGTTCCAGTTGTGCAGAGAGACGTGCACGGTTTCCACCATAGAAACAGCAACCACCTGCCGAATCTCACCATCACAACTCCGCGAACGGTCACCTTCAGGCCCTGCTTGGGGAAGCTCGGAATGCAGTCCAGCCCGACATGCAGCTCCGATACCAGCCCTAAGACAGCGAGCGGAAATGATTCCAAGGTCTGAACCGCCAGCGGCTGGTCACCATCAAGTCTTGGAATGCTTCGCTATCTGTTTGGCACAGATTGATTTGGGTGGTTCTCAAAAAAAAGAGTAACCCCAAATCATCCAATATCAATTTTTCAAGGCGTTAAACCAGCCATTTTTTGGGGAGGTTCCCTGTTCTGAGAAGTTAGCTTTGATATGGTCGGCAACGGAATTTTAGAACGGCCAATGTATGGGTAGCATCGCGGGGGAAAAACCTGGTGACCATTGTGGGCCCTGTTCTGCAATTAGTTATTGCCGCATAAAAAATATTTTCATATATGTAATATGTATATAGATATAAATATATTAATATATACATATGATATATAGATATATATATATACATTCAAAAATATAAATGCATAGGGTCACAATAATTAAAAAGGGTTTTCTCTTAAAATCGGGACTTGGGCAACTGGTCGTTCTAGAACTGCTGCTGGCGTTCCATTTTTGAGTTGCCCTGCATATTTGTAGGAATTCCCCTTGGAGACCATCAAGATATCACGTTCTATAATTGTATCGGTATCCTGTAATTTGGACCACCCTGTAATCTGAGAGGGCCTGCTTTCTTATGTAAACATATTCATGCGCTACCTTTGACCATGCAAATATGGAAATTGTACATTGTACAAGGCTTGTTGACTTCTGCGAAAACCCCTGCATCTGCTGGTGGCGGCAAAGGATGAGGATAACTGGATAACGGTAAACCACCAATAATCGGCAATTCCCAAAAAAACACTAATTATAGAACAAACACATAATGGGAGAACACCTTCGGTATTTTATTGATTTAGTGTTAAATGCGTGGGAAGCATCGCCAGTTAAAGCCGGTGGCCGGCCTGGAGAGAATTGGTTCAACATTTTGTCGGTGGCTGTAATACATAGCTAAAGTGCATCAATACACTGGATTGGTGGTAAATATTGATCTTGAATTGTATATCATACGGCGATTGATCGGTTATTCACTGTGGTTGACCATTTTAATCAACCATTACAATCGGCCATTCTCATCCATCTTAACAACTTGAATCACATATCTGCCATGGTCAAGTGATACTGTTGTCATTGACGTCTGTTCATACTCATTACCAACTGTACATAACCATGGTGAACCCTAGCCTGCCCTTACCATCTTCGGCCAGCTCCTCTGGCTTGAGCTGGTTAACAACACCCCATGTTTGGATTGGATTTTCCATGATTTTCCTATTAAAAATGGTGGTTCAACCATGTTCACCCCACGTCAAGCTAGCTCAACCCAGGCGAAGCAACCATCATGGGCCCCTAGCGACACATCGCCACCTGGGAAACCACATCACCTCATGCAGTTCAGGTGCAGGATGGCATCATTGTGCCCAACTCCCACCTTCCAGTCCCCCGCGAAATGGATCCTCGGTGGCCATGGCCACTGCCATGCGATTCACGCAGCATGCGCTGTTGGCTGTTGGAACTTTCTGGAAAGTTGCTTGTACATTGATGGTTGATATCGGGTAACTAGCCATGGTCATAGGGGTTAGACGTTACCTTGTAGGACTCATGACTATGACTATCAGGCTATCAGGTGTTGTATAACACCAATGATTCCTAAATGATGGAATTCCTCCGGGAAAAAAGAACATGGAATACTTCAGTTGGGCAAGCCGCTCACCTCAAAAACAATGCTGATTGCATCTATCCCCATGATTCCCCATGATTGGGGTGTCTTTCATTTTCTACCCATACTTTTGTTTTGTCTATTTCTTTCATTTCATGACAACACTGTTGTTGGTCTGTTACCCCAGTATACATTGTTGTATTATCCAAGAACAAGACCCCCAACAATCAATGGGTCATGCCGCAAGACTCCAACCACAGCTCCATCATGCTTCTCCGCAGGTGTCAAAGAAAACCACATTGATTTCTTGTTAAGAGGAATTCTGAACTTCCGCAAGCTCACGCAATCGCTTCTTGGCTGTTTCATCCGCCATGCTGCTAATGGCACCCATGTCCTTCATCATTGATGGGAAACAATCAATACGATAATAACATGTTGTCCGCAATCCGGACGGTCGCCCACCCCCATGATGAGGCACTGCAATGGAGGATCTTGTGCAAGGTTCACTTGGTTTGGAAAAGTTACAAAAACACTGGCTACACGCAGTGATTTGGGTTTAAGGATTTTAGGGTTTCGGGTTTTAGGCGTTCAGCGTTCTTCTGTTTCAGGTTTCGGGTTTTACAGTTTAGGGTTAGGGTCTGTCTACTTAGAAACTCAAAAATAATGACTCTGCGCAGGAATTTGAGATTTGCGCGCGGGCAAACGGCAGGATTGCAGCGTACATGTTCTGCTTGCCTGTTGGACATGTGTCGATTCCCCTGCAGGTAAATTACTCACAAACCTTGCTTAGGCCTTAGGCGCGTCCTAAAGCCCTGGCTTTGGCATGTTTTTGGCTCAAGCAAGTACCCGTCAAGATTTGGCTGTGCTGGGGTTTCCCTACCATAGGCAGTGGTTCCTTGTAGTAATCCATGTATGTTTAAAACTGAATGAATAAATCTCTATATATATATATATTTTGTGTGCACTTTTGAATCCATTTCTACGCCGAAACTCCAACAACTGTGTTCACCACAGTCAAGCACCTACTACTGTAGCGCCTGAGCTGCACTAATATAGCTGCTGCACATGCCATGCTGTGCCAAGGGACCCAGCCGAAGAGTCAAACATTGGAACAAATCGTCTGGCAACTGCCAATTCCCACAGGGAGAAGTAGTGATGCGTCCATGCGTACTGGGTCTTGACCTCGCAAGGAACAGCGAAGATCCGGAAGCACGGGATCCGTTTCCGGCACGGCGAAGATCCGAACAAAGCAAGGATTGAAACAACAGGTGGTTCGTGACGGACTTAGATGGGGTATATTACCCCTGATAGGGGGTAGTCAAAGATCGGAAAACCATGGCTTAAACAACCATGGAAAATGTTGATAAGCACCACAAGTTCAATAGAATATCGACTCAAAATGGCAGTTTTCCATCCAGTAGGAAAACGTAGGAACTTTTTTTGCTGTCAATACCAATCCGCGGAAGGCTGAAACCAAATGGTCGAAGCATGGTGGATCCAGCTTTCAATAGATGGAATCCATTGTGGTTCATTCGCTGGTGAACATAATGCTGCATCAGCAGTAGGACATATTTAACATGAGGGACAAAAACACGACGACACGCAACTTCTTCAACATGTGGACGGATGAGAGGTTCTACACGCAAATCGCGCCACATGATTAGCAGCTGGATCTACTTCCGTGTTGAATCATGAAGTGGTACTATCAAACAAACCGACAACATAAGAATCGGTGGTTAATAGTACATTGGTGTCTATAACAACCAGGTTAACTTAGTTAACCTCTATATCACTATTCAACTGACCCAGTAGATTTTGTACTATAACAACCTAGTGATAGGGTTCTTGCAGCAAATGCCATGGTCGTTATCAACTCCAAAACCACTGTCAATCGTCCTCGCTGCGAAACTGCCACCGTCTCGACGCAGCGCCAGGCCCGCCAGGCCTTGTCCGCATGGATGACACTTTGATCTGCATGCACCGTGAGGAGCAGTTCGCTATCTTTGTCGCCAAAAATTTTGCCAATTTTGCCTGGCACGAAGATGTCGGATGCTTAGACTTGAAGCTTCATGACATAGCTTGGTATGGTTGATGATAGTTGATGCCTGGCCATCAGCGAAAGGCAGGTGTGAGTTCAACTAAAAACCATGAACCTTGCATACTTCGGCGCATCACTCACCTGGGTAGGTGCAGAATCCCTAGATCCGGCGGAGAGAAAGGTGCTGTCAAAGAGGGCCCACGCGTGATGCACCCCCAACCAATGATGTTTTCTCCAATGCCAAGAATTACCTTTTACGGAGTTGGCAAGAGACTGACCGACACACAACGACATACCCAGGTGAAACATTGCATAGTCGATATATATGCATGGTGTCCATCTGGGTAATCTAAACTCAGTTCGGCGGCCTTCCATTCTCAATAAGCTGGAAAAAAACACCTTTATTGAAAGGAGAAAATAAAGAAACTAATTCATCCCAAATCATGATTTTTCTCTCAATATTCTTTCGGCATCCCATGTAGCAAAGCTTGAAATCATGAGTCCGGACAGGAAGAGGAAGCGAAAAATTGAGTGCTAACACGTTATAAAGCATTAACTACCATTGCTGTGCCTGTACCAGGAGCCAAACCACTGACTACAACTGCAGTGGGCGTACCAGGAGCCAGGGGTCAGTCGTTGTGTCACAGCTCGTGCACCCGAAACTCTGATCTGCTGTTGGGGTTGTAACCACGGAAGACCACGAGAAAGGCGAGAAATGACCCGACCATGTCGGTTGCAAACCTTGAAACCACTTTTGATGTCACCAGTTCCTAAGTGGGGGTGTGAAGATCCAAGTAACTCCTTGAGCGGTGGTGTGATCGGGATAGGGAACCTGGTTGTTTCCCTCTCATATCTTCAGGAACGTCATTCTGAGGTGGTAGGTACTGCTGCTGCTACTGCTACTGCTGCTACTCCTGCTGCTATGTGGTGTATCCATGGCTATGGTCTCACCCAAACCAAGCTGCGAGCTGGGGGTACATCATCGTCAGGTTTCTTGCATTGTTGGACCCTGATGCTGCTCTGCCTGTCATAGTGGAATCGTCCACGTAATACAACACAGTGGAATTCCTGGGAGGCGATGTATTGATAAGCTGTGTAGTTTTCGGGTCGTTGCATGGATGGTGATTGGGGGGCATTATAGGAAACGTTCACACACCTGCATGTGCCAAGCACATACGGCAAATGTGAATACAGGTTTCCTTCATCCTTGTTTGACGAAAACATGCTTGTAAGTCATGCGAACGACTTGATACCGACATCGATATTTGCTTGGAATGTTGTTGGGGAAACCCAACAAAAAGCATGCTGATGTTGATGCAACATTCTACTGTATAGCAATCAATAAATATGTAAATCGATACCAGCTGATGTCATGGTGAAGATATAGTCAATACATGCTCAAACATGATTGCTATGTTCACATACGTTCGTGGCTACAAAAATGATCTATGAAAATCTTAATCATACACCTTGGATATCGTCACCAAAAAATGCTACGTTGCGTAGCAACTTGTGTGCAAAACCCCAGCTTGAAGACCAGAAAACCAGCCCTCTTCAAGACCGTGACCCCTCTGTTGAGCAGCCAACTGGCTTGTCAAAACATACCCCACCTGATCACATCCGACCCCACATATTTTTTTGGATTATGGTTGCTCATGGTTACGCATGATTAAATAGCCAACTACTGGTTACTAATGTAGTCAATAGTGGTCAGCAGTGGTCAATGATAGTTCATAGTATCGACAAATGGGGAAAATTATGGAGCCTCTGATGATTACAAATGGTTACTAATAATGACAATCTAATGACAAAATGACTATTGGTTAATCTATAACGGTCAATCTATAATGATAGATATACCATTATAATGACTATTTCATGGTCGGTTAATGGTAACCCAGGATTAATAAACCCCTGGTTGATTAACTAGGGGGTTCCCATGGCTTAATGAAAACCGGTCGGCTTTTAGGGGATACCCCCGATGATCATCAACCAGGGATTTAGCTTCATCCTGGGTAGCCATTACTGGTGATATATAGCTATAATAATGGAGATACCCATGGTTAGTGGTTAATAATGGTTAATAATTGTTATATATGACTATTTCATTGTCGATTAACCTATAATGACAACTGGTTGATCATCTTGGGGATCCACCGACCCAGCTCGGCCAAAAGCCCCAGCTGCTGATCATCGAGACTTCGTACCAGCTGCAGCTGCCAGCTGTTGGCAACATCGTTGAGTATCAGTGATGGCTAATATGGTGGTTTCTCAAGCCATGGGGGACCCCTAAAAATGGCAGGTTTATTACTATAAATGACTAATATAGATGACAAGGGGAGTCCCCTATTTTGAGAAACAACCATATTAACTAGTGATGCTAAAGTCAGTGATATTGGTACAATAAAAAAGGATAATCACTAATTAATGATGGTAAATCAAAGTCAGTGATATTGGTATGATAGGATAATCAGTGATAGTTTGATATCAGTTTGATAATCAATATCTAGGATAAGAACGATGGTTCATGGTTAATCGTGATAATCAATATTGGTTCATACTGGTTATTATATGGTGGTTTCTCAACATATGGGTACCCGTAGTGGTCATCCACTTTATGCACCATCTATAGAATCTATAGCAATAAGCCAACCATAAATTGGGGGCCCCCAGTCACTGGCTCGAGAAACCACCAATTTTTTAGCTGTTGAACCAAAGTTTGTTGGTGATTATCCATGATTATCCCCTATTCTCAACCATCCTTAATAGTGAATGCACCCCTAAAGTTGCTTATTGTTCCCTACTATCATCTATTCTTCACTCCCATAAAACGGCGATAAACCCCTGGGTTTATTTAACACAGGTATATGTTGATAATCTAACTGTGAATAGACCTCTGATACCCATTATATGAACCCGTTCACCTCATAAACCCATCTAAACCCAGATAAAACCTATCCAAAGCTTACATAAAACCTATATAAAACCTATAAACAAAACTTACGTAAAACCTAAATAAACCTATATACAACTTACATAAAATCTATTTAAAACCTAAAAAAACTTGCATAACATATATTTAAAACCTAAATAAAACTTACATAAAACCGATATAAAACCTATATACAACTTACATGAAACCTGTTAAAAACCTAAAAAAACACTTACATAAAATCTATTCAAAAACTATTTAAAACTTACATAAAACCTGTATAAAACCTATATACAACTTACATAAAATCTATTCAAAAACTATTTAAAACTTACATAAAACCTGTATAAAACCTATATACAACTTACATAAAATCTATTTCAAACCTAAAACAAAAACTTACATAACATATATTTAAAACCTAGATAAAACTTCCCTAAAACCTTTATATAACCGATAAAATAACATCTACCGTATAAACCCCCTCGTCATAAACCTATATACATATATGTACATATATATATATATATGGCTGTGGGTCAAAACCCCGTACCCCTGGTTCCCATCATTAACCATTGTTTTCCCTATTATAGTTGCTTAATATTGTTGGTCAATATTGACCCATAGCCATATAAAAACCTGGTCACCTCTGGCTGCCATCCGCGCTGTCAGGTCCAAGCTTCTGCGCAGGAGCGAAGTGGGGCTTTGCCACCTGAAAAAACGCTGTGGCTCCAGGGATCCGGAAAGGCTACCGTTGTGGAGAACTGCTAAGACTGGTGGATATAGATATATATTTATATATATATATACACATATACATACATCAATATATATATATATATATAAATATGGTTGATTGATATAGTTGATTGATATGGTTAATATGTATGGTTTATATATGAATCATATTTGGTTCATATATGGTTTATACATGGTAGTTAGTAGCAAAAGCTATACAGTCACTGGTAGTATTGAGGTTATAGCCACTTACCAAGGCTGCTACCAGTTGCATAGCAGTTATCAACCATGGTATGACTAGAAAGGGGGTAGTTTGGTGAGCTATACCAGTTAATTGGACCAGTTGTATCAACCAAGTCAGTAACAAATGGTAAAAGTGGTAGTAAGGAGGTTCTAACTACTTTTTATAGTTATGCCAGTTTACTTTATCAGTGAACTACCAACTTAGTGATACAGTTATACATGGTATACTTGACTCGTGGACAACTAGCAATAATGGGGTAGTTGCTGACAAAAAGCATACAAAAGCTAAAACTGGTAGTAATGACCAAGGCCACTACCAGTTATATAGCAGCTATCAACCAAGCTATCACTAGAAATAGGGTAGTTTGATGAGCTTCATCAGTGAATTGTACCAGCTATATCAACCAAGTGACTTATACCAACTGATAACTGGCATAATTCAATGCTACTAAATTGGTAGTATAACTTACCCCAGTATTGTTTGTAATCGTAATTATAACCCGATTAATAACTATAAGCGGTAGAAAAAGGTAGTTAGTAATAAATGGTAGTAGCTACTCGGTAGAACTCGTAGTAAATAACCAATTAGTTTGCTAATAATTAGCAAAATACGACAGGTAGTAATGAATGGCAGTAATGAGGTATTTAGTTAAAACTGGTGGAACTGCAGTAATGGGGTTATAACCAGTAACTAGTTGCCAAGTTATTTATACATGGTACCAGTAGATAGTGGGCTTAGGGCTCAGTGGATGGGGTTATACTACCAGTAAACAACCATTTCTATCAATTCGGAAATAAAACCAAGTTGAATTGTCGGATAATTTTGGCTGTAACCCAACTTGCTATAACTTCGTTTACAACAAGCTTAGATGCCTAGGCGGCTATACATCATTGCAAATACAGCTGAAACTGGATCCGAAACAATGTCACAAGTCATTGAGTGACAGTCACAGTTGGAATCACACATCATTAAAAAAAGAAAACAAAAGTAGGGAACCCCCAAAATGGATTGCTCAATTACTATAAATGACTAATATTGGATGATTTGGGAGTACCCCTGGTTTGAGAACCACCATTTGTGACAGTTGGAAGCATCAATATTCGTCACAAACCAGTCACAATCATCAATGATCTGACTTCCAACAGGTGTTCGCAAACCTCGGTGCTGTTAGTCACATTCACACGACAAGTCCTTCATGCTGGGGATATAAACAACTATATACTTGCAGTGGGTGGAAGTGTCCTATTCACCAAATAGAAGTGTAGAATGGTCATAAATGTTGACATACCTACTCAATCGTAGCAGAGTTACGATCAAAAAAATGTTGTTTCTTTGCACATGTGTGTTCTATATTTGCTGATATCTACAGCGTTATCGCTTGCAGTACAGTCCATTGTATATATGCGCTGGGGGTCCCTGGCTGTTGCTTCTGCGTCGGTGTGTAGTGTCCTGAGGCCGGCGGTGGGACTGGGGTGGTGCCACCCTCACTTCGGGGCCGTTTCAGGGTTGTCATAACCTTAGCAATTCAGGGGCATGATGAGGATTGAACAGACATTCGAAGATGAAGGTGTACGATATGGTGCCCTCTAGTCGGCTAAGTTGGTTTTCAACTAAGGGGACTAGCAGTTGTTGTGAGGGAATGTGAGAGATATAACCGGTGCTAGTTTGCTTGTGACTTATATCTGGAGTGCCTCACCTTGTAGATTTGACTATGAATACGCAGGCTTGACAGCTTCAGAAACATGTGCGTACCACTTTGCACCAACTTGGGACCTTGTACTGCAGTGCATAAGCATACAGCATTGCAAACAAAACGCCCTGCCTGTTTTTTTAGATCCCACATGCCAAACATATGTACAATCCCATGGCAAGCTGTAGTATGTTCGCTCAACAACTGTTGGTTGCACAGCACTTTGGTGCCGCTTTGGTCAGCTGCTCCTACCGACAAGCCATTCGATCTCAGTTCGGGGAGCGATATCCCACCATTCATGGCTAGTTTCAACCACCCACACAGGTCGTGCGGTGGGTTTTGTCCATCAAGGTTATAGCCAAAACATTACTTGCCAGAATTGTGACGCTGTGATTCCATAAACATTCTGTGATCTGACAGAGGGATGAGCAACAACACTAGGATTCTACACATAGGTAGTTACATGTATACGTATGTATCCTTATGTACCTTTGTAGAAATAATGTAACATGGTTTCAACCAAGTAGCTTGTAAACGGATGTGTATCCCCAAAAGACTGCCTTATTAGGTCTTGACCCATAGCTATCTGTCCATGGACCACTTCATCTTTACTGGTTGATGGTCTTATATACAGTATGCTATCAGACTCGACATCCCAAAAATTGACAACGGACAGCCATCTGCTTTTCCAGCAGCGTAGATTTTTAGGGTGAAAAGCGCATACAAGCAATGCATTATATGTTCAGCGTTGCGTAACATCCTGCGTCATTCTGTTCTTAACTGTTCTCACATGGCAATTGCAAAGGTGAACAAAAACATTCAAACAAATATAATCCCTTTCAAGAATGAACAATGGCAGAGATGTAGCTCGTCAGCACTTAGCCCACCCATCTGGATCCAGTTGATCCACTATTCACCAGCTCATACCAGCACCTGTGATCGGGACCCGCTGATGGCCGACCAAGGTGCAGGTAGGTTGTCACATAGTCAATCTGGCCCAAGACCTCAAGCTTCATGTCGCAGTGAATCCGTTGTGGTGAATGATGGTCTTGTGATGGCTTCCCCGCTTGGTGGTTCCTTATATTGGGGATAGCCCCAAAAGCTGTGGTTGTTTTTTACTAAACTGACATAGTGACTAATCTGGATGATAGCTGGGGTACCCCTATGAGTTGAGAAACCATCAAAATATGATGGCTTCTGCGAGCGCATCTGCAACCGATGTTGAATAGATATTGCTGGTCTCCCATGAGGGATAATAACCAACAATAGTGGGAAAACAATGGTTGATGGGGAACCAGGGGTACAAGGTGAACTGACCCCTGACTCAGTTCTGTTTGGCGCAATGTGGCTGGAAGTGTGTTAGCACTACTGCAGCTGCCGACCACCCCTGACATAACCGGAACACTAATCACGACTGGGCATGTCTTGATCATCCACATACCTGAACTCAAAATGAAGGTCACGACTTGGGTCAGCTCAAGCCTGCAGGTAGTTTCTATTTGACAACAAAATGGGGACGAAGCAATCAACAAGAATAGAAGCAGAATATGATGAACCAATCATTTACAACCATCATCAGCCCTCATCAACCATCATTGACCATTTTTAAGCATCATCCGTCAGTATTCACCATCATTGCTTCACAACCTCAGGCCCCGCTCTCGGCGGCTAGTTCAATTCGCCTTGAAGGGGACCGGGCTCCAATGGGTGTAGCTGCTGGTTGGTTTACCACCTATGACTGGTCGGAATCACCCTAGGTCAAGAAACCAACAGCTATAGCTGTTGCAACTCTGTCTCATCAGTTGAAGTGTGAACTCTAGTGGTGTAGAAATGCCCCCAGCTAAGTTCGGTGACTAAACCCCCAGTTCTGGCTGCTTTTGAGGGTGAATCAACCCAGGTTAGGTGAATAGATCGACTTATAGCTGTTTAGGGGTCTATATTAGGTTGGCTCATAATTTGAAAAGTTCAATGATTGAAACTTGAAAAACAGCTGCAAAACTGGTAAAGCTGTTGGTGATACACCACATTGATGTGGTCATTTCAGGGGTCAGCTAAGGCTTCCCACCAAGCAACCAACTGCTGCCAAGGAGAGCTCACGATCTTGGCACTTTCAGAAGCTGGGATCCTCGTTTCCGCGGAAAAATGAGACCAACGACAGGCACAAATTGGGTCATTAACAGGGAGAGATGTTCATTTTTGTCGGGCTTGGAGGGCATTTTTGAACAGGGCCATGGTGAGAATTGAGGATCATCATGGATCATCAAGAAAAAACGGCGACCAGTCATTGGATCGCACATATGTCAATCACCTCTAGATGAAGGTGTGTAACTTGTGCCTCCGGCCAACACTTTTGCATGGACAAGCACACACAAAGTGAAATCAGCTCTTGTAGTGAAGAGTGCCAACGCCCACGGTCTTTTGTTACGTTTGTGTGTGTCAATGTTCGACAGTAACCAGTGTCTGCGGTTAACCCCGCCTAGAAACACCCTATAAAACCACCAACCAGCTATTCTTCTTGGTTATCTCCATGGTCAAGCACATGTTCTTGGTATGATGGTGAAGTGCAGGTTCATTGATGGTCAATTTGATGGTCAAATTGATGGTTGAATTGATGGTTGAATTGATGGTTGAATTGACGGTTTACAAAGTTTACGATGGTTAAATTGTTCCTTAATGATGGTTCATTGATGGTTAAAGGATGGTCAAATACTAGATGGCTTGATTACAGTAATGTTAATTGATTCATGATAGATGGCTTAATGCTGGCTTAATAATAGATGGCTTAATAGATGGAATCATCATCCAGGATTGGTGATTGGTGCTGCTTCCTTCCTGGATGATAATTAAGGGCCGCTTCATGGCCAATGCTGCTTCATGATGCTTGTTAGTGGTCGGTGTGTAAATGGACAAAATTAACAGCACCACTACTCATCTGGTTGGTGGTTTAACCCCTATGAAAAACATTCGTCAACCAACCATTTGTTAATCATTACGAGTGAAAATAAACAATGATAAAACCACCAACCAGTCATGTTCTTTTTCCTGGGCTTCAAATCAACCTGTGGGTCAATACCCTGGTACCCTGGTGAACATCCCATCAATGACCAAACTAGTCCAAGTGGTGTTCACCTACGCATTCAATTCGTTGGGTTGTAATTACCCATAGCCAGAATGTACGCTTGTCTCCCATTGTCTTGTTGCCTACTATCCCATAGTATCAAGCAATGACCAGCTTACAAACTACTGATTACTGCAATACTGACTCAATATGGCTGTGGGTCAAAACCCTGTACCCCTGGTTCCCCATCATTAACCATTATTGTCCATGTTATTGTTGGTGGAAATCCCGCATTAGTTGGTTGGCTAATATTGACCCATAGCCATATCGACCCATCGCCGTAACTACTGAACCACCACACCTGCCGAAGCGGATTTTCTCGGATCCCAGTGGCGCCAGGATGATGTCCTCGTAGCCAGAAATAGTCCTGCAGGGTGCCCGCATGCGGCTACTGCGTTCAGCCCGTTGGTACTTGAGGTGGATGGATTTCTAGAAAGTGATGTCAAATCTCACAGCAAATAAGTTCCGTTTAATATGGATGGTTTCCAACATATGCCCGATGTAGATGTACTTATATAAATACTTATGTATCTAAGACTAAGTTTGCCATTGAAAGTATAAACATATGTGCAAATGTATGATTATTTCTTCCATTGCTTGTGCTACTCACCAGCAAAACATCACCAACTAAACAGGAGCAACAAAATCAAGGACAACAAGAACTTAAAAAGAGATGGCTTCGACACGGAAAATCAGATTTTTGATGCGGAGGGCAACGATCATTTCAAAGCAGGAAAAAATGAGTCAACATCCATAGGAAAAAGGAAGCGCACCTTAATTTCACAAAACATATCATCATATATCATCAATACATATCAATATATATCAATATATCATTGCAGCCAGCTTAGCAAAATACATATCGTCACCCAAGACCTACGCTGGGCAATTCCTAGACATCATGATTTCTCACAGGTTGACATCTCGCTTTACACAAATCCGCAATAGCTCCACAGAAGTGCGATTTCGCAACGAGTCCCCGTTGGGGATCCGAAGGATGAAACCGGACGGCGGGCTATTGCCGGTGGTACGAAGTGTCTGCATCAGCTACCTGACAGCGGTCCTTTTTGTCGACGCTGTGAGACGTCGTTGGTTCTGAGCACAACCGACTTGGATTTTGCTGCGAGGTCTACTGTTCGACTCACAGGATAGCAGTGGAATGCTGGACGATGATCGAAAAACAAACTTCTCATTGGTACAAAGTGAGGCCCAATAGTTATAGATTAGTTACAGTCCGAAACCATTTGCCTATGGTTGTAACATGCTACCGTAACTGGCAGTTACACTCTTATGGTTAGGAACCAATTCAGCCAATGCTTGTGGGCCCCGGTCCCTTGTAGGCAAATGATCCATTCAAATCATCAACTGATGATATCAACTGGTGAAGTTCCTGTTCTCCCATGCCCATCAGCTCCTTAAGCATCTAAATATCAAGACTTTTCGGCAGGCAGTACGAGCTATCTTAAGAAATGGTTAATGGCTTGTTGAATGTTCATGGCCCAAAATAGTTTTGTTGAATAATTAAATGGTTAGTTATAAAATTGTCAAGGGTTAACTATACATTACTGGTGGTTAATGGTTCCCTACCTTTCCAGTTACCTTGTTGTGGGTAACCAACCCTAAAAAGCAATGGTAGAAACCAGCTGGTTACCTACTACAAAGGGAACTGGAAGGGTAGGGGTTAGTTATATAATTGGTAAATGGTTCATGTCTCATGGTTTATCAGGTTTATGAGCTGGTCCCCTTGGCTTCACTGCTACTCTGCTTCGGAAAATGTTGCCCACGTCGATGGATGCGCTTTGATCGAACGGGCGACGTGCACTACCGTGGCGGGGGACCGGTATGGGTGGTTGTCCACTGACAGTTGAGGTCCACAAGTAGCCATATTAGCCTCTGGTCATCGTCATGGCATTTCCAGTGCTATGGTTACCAAATAGGACCCCCCGAATCATCCAATATGAATAACCAGTATCATTAATATCTTATAGTAACAAACCAGCCATAACTTTGGGGTTCCCATGTCCTGGCTACGTCGAAACCTCCATGTTGATACGTCACAGATCCGCCATGGCTTGCTTGGCTTCCCTGTCTCCGTCGTTTCTTCGGGGCAGTGGACGGACATGGGTCCCCTCGGGCAGCACAGTGAAACTGGACGTCCAACTTGCCGAGCGGGTGAATCAAGAAATGACTGGGAAAGGACCAGTGATTCAACAACAGTAGGTACTCCATTGGTTGATTCACCATTGATCATGGTTCATAATAGGAACCAACAAACTTATGGTTGAACAACTATTATATGTTGGTTTCTCAAGCTAATAGGGGGACCCCAAAAGTTCGGGTGTGTTTATTGCTAAAAATATGGTTCATAATATTAAGGATGCTGATTTTGGGGGGTCCCCTATTTTGAGAAACACCGAACAGCTTCTGGTTGGTGGTTGCAGCACCCCCATGAAAAGTCTGCTTGTCGACCAATCATTTGTGAATAGTAGGAAAAACAACTCAAAGCCACCAGCCAGACTGATGCAAACCTGCGGTTTCTAGTCATTGACTACTGATTCAACAACAGTAAGAAGCAATAAGAGCAATGGGTGATTGAACCATTACAAACCAGATTATGGTTATGAATCATTCAGAAACGCTACGCATATCACCATAACCACTCAAACCATTGATTCTTTCATCGGCATCAAGTGCCAACTGCGATTCATTCACCATTCACCAGCGAATTATGCAACGAATTAATTGCACTGAACCAGCTGCTCTCATGATACTGCCCACCAGCTAATTTCACCGCTGGTTCTGCTGGGCGACAGCGGAAATGCCAGCCATTCAGGTTCCTCCATGGCATACTCGAGCTCGTCATGGGGCGTGGGCGGTAACCACCACTTGATGCCCCAGTCCACCAGAGGTGCCTGAGTCTCCAACCACGGTGATGGCTTATGGAAGAAGAGCGGCCATCATGGGTATGTGGTTGGTGGTTGAACCACCCCATATGAGACATATATTGGTCAACCAACCAACCATTTAGGAATAGTAGGGAACATGAACAGTGATTATCAACCAGAATGATCATGCAAATGGTTGGGCTTCTGGTGATGATGGTACTGTTCAAAAGTACAAGAGGTGCCAAAATGATGGATAGCATTGTGGAATTTGTTGTAGAGCCAGTTTACTGGCAGTCGTCACTAATTACTTGCTATTATTGGTATAACTTTTGATTCTTGATTTGGATAACGACACGGGCCAGGTGCACTATCTTGCCAACAAGTAAACTTCTTGGTTAGTTGGCAGGAACATAACAATCAGTACTGAATGGCGGTTTCAACCCCTACGAAAAATATGAGTCAACCAACCATTTGTCAATAGTAACTAGTTGTTCAACCATTATGGTTGCTTATGATCCCCTATCATTAAGCATCATCATTGGTTTAAAACCCTACAAAACCCTTATAAAACCACCAGCCAAAATACAATCAGTCACCTACTAACGAGCAGCTAATGAGCAGCATCCAAAAACAGCCAGGCTCCGGTCACTCATCTGCACTGCAGCAGGTTACTCCACTGCTTGGACCTTTGACACGGCCCAAAGGGTTCAAACACTGGGGCCCATGACGTGCGAATTGTTGTGAGTTTCCCAGATTTGGCACCACGGTTGTTAGTATCGCGGAGGTGGCTAAGATTGGCCTAGCTCGAAAAACGATGTGTGGAATGGTTTGTCACAACAAGTCACGTGTTTTTCTTGGTATCAGATAGGTTTTCACCAATGCTGATGACATTAGTGTGGTAGACTTGATGCATAGGAGACGAAACATACATACTTATTGTGGTATCACTGGTTTAAGTTCAATTAAACATACTTATCATTGATTAAAGTTAAATGATATACTCATCATCTACAGAAGTTACTTAAACAAATGATGCGATGAACATCACCTTAAACATATATCATTGACTCAAGTTGAAAAAACATATATTAAAAACACACTTAACTTATCATTGATTCGACATCTTTAAAACTGTTTAAGCCACCATTTTACACCTGGGTTTTTTTCAACATGTCCAAGTTGCTCCGGTCTCGGCTTTCAGCTCCACTCGCAGATCGGCCTTGGACCAGTTGCTGGCACCGCCCAAGGGGATGTCCCTGGCAGCCACGGTGCTGCCACAGCCCCAGACGTACATCCTGGGAGAACCAACGCCACCGCTGTCCTTCAGCAGCTCCAGAATCGCCTCACACACCGTGGTGGCCCGCTCCTTGGTTGTGTAAACACCAGGAACCTACGAGTTGTGAACCCCAAAAACCCACGAAAACGTACTAAAACCATCTTAAACCCATGGAAAACCCTACTAAACCCCATGAAAATCTCAGAAACTGTGGCATCGTCCGAGTTTCCAAGGTGAAGCTGTACTTGATGAAGTCAGGTGCTGCACGACCGCAATGGCCGGAAACATAAAGTCTCAGACCCCGGTGGCGACGACACAGCTTTGCCAAGGATTCCAGGTGTTTGGGTGAGTCCTTCAGGGCTCCAAAGATGACTTTTAGAGCAGTTTCAAGGTTCGAAAATTCAAAACTCATGAGTTTGAGTGTCCAAGGTCAAACTGTTCAAACTGATTTTCAGTTCATCACCACTCTTGGAAGCCTGTCCTCTTGTAAAGACGTGCTCGCCCTCTCGAAATACATCTCCATCTGCATGTTTCGCAAGTCATCTGCCAGGGCCAAGCTGCGCAAGGACCTCACCAGCACGCAGGGGTCCTGCAACAAGCCACGTTGGGCCGCCAGGAGGCAGAGGAAAGCATCGCTCTGAAGCACCGCACAGATGTGGCAACTGGCCACTTGCAACTCCTTCAAGCTCTCCCAGTTCAACCACTCAGCCACCTAGCCGTGCGTGAACATGTCAGCATGGGTAAGGATTTCGTAAGATTCATATTATAGCTTCGTCAAGGGTAAATGGCTGCCTTAAGAAAGTGGGATTGTCGGTAGAATTCAAGTTGAGCCAACTTGTTCCTACAGGGAAAGTGATCAAATTGCCGCGCCCACAACCGGCCTCCTGAAGGTTGGAGCCCTCCAAAAGTCTGAAGTGGAGCTGTGACCGGTCATCGGACCACATGGCGGCGCAGAGCAACAGAACAGTTGCTCAGATCTTGTACATGGTATTCACGCGCTTCCAGTCATAGTGGTTTTCCAGGTTTATAATGTGTTTGGGCTCTTTTTATTGTGCATGTATAGTAATTAAAGATTAAACAAGTACTTGATTGATTATGTAAATTGAACCAGCTTGCAACTAACACTGCCACATACCAAACTTTCAAGCGCAATGGTGGGCAAACCCCCACAGCTCTGTTGCAAAGATGGACTTGCAGGACTCCGAATCTAGTGTCTTAAGATGGTATCCATATTCCTTAGCAATTCGTCAGTGGCCATTCGACATTACCACAGCTATGGCATCCCATCATAGACATATACAGCGGCAAACAAAGTTGACTCCAAAGAGGCAGCCCAAGACAGGAAGCTCCAAAGCATGCAACAATCAACCAGTGTAAATACATCCAAATTAGTGCTTCAACGTTGGTGGTTGAACCACCCCTATGAAAAATATGAGTCGACCAACCAACCATTTGTCAATGCTAGGGAGAATAAACAATGTTTAAAGCAACCAACCAGCTACCAAAGATATTCAAAGATATACATGATCCATTCTGAGTGCGTCAAGTGCAAAACAAGATTGCTGTTACACTGTGCATGCAATTGCATACATGTGTCCTTTGTATCCATTTATTTACCTTATAGTACGTCATGATATGTCATGTGAACTTAAGTAATCTCATTACAATATTTATCTAATCATGTCATCTATATTTCAATCATTCAAATCTAGTCTCCTCTGAGTATACTGATCTGTCTATCTATATTCATTTTGCTCGACTTGATCAAACACTGTGAATTAGTGGGTCTTTGAGCCTGCTGCAGCACGCTGTTGGCGATGCAGTTTCTTGCAAAACCACCTACAACTGGATGTGGCCCAGGGTTACAACTGGGATAGTGCGCCGTGGTAGAAAAACCTGTAAGATGGGCTTACCAAACCCTATAAGCATGGTGAAACTACCAGCTACGAGCGGTGCGGGGTGCATATCCAAGGAAAAAAGAACAAAAATGTCCATGCCGATCTTGCCATCTGTGTTCAACTTGCGCTCCAAATTACGATGGTGAAGGCAGCTGTGTCACTGTCAACACACGCTGCTTTAGAAAAGGCAATTACGGTGATACGCCAATGTAGACTTGATGGTGCCCCAACAAACTCTATGGAAACAATCCAAGCAACCATGATCCAGTGGACAACACGTGCTCTTCTGATTGCACTGCCGATCTAGTGAGTCAATGTGATTCAGGTGCATCTTTTGTCGCATAGCCACAGCCCGATGTATCACTGACCGAAGCGCGCCTTCCGTTGGTCAGTAGCAACTCCCAACCAGAGCCTTTCCATTCCATCCCTTCCACCTGCCAAGGTTGATGCTTTACCTTCGAAAACTTTTGAACCTGACAAGGTTTGATTTGGACCTCAGTCTACGGTCTAGCAAAGGAATATGTGTACATATTTGTACCATGTTTCCATACAGAGTATAATTATAGCACTTGAACTTAGCCCCAAAAAATCACGAAGGGCTTGACGAACACTCGACCTGATTTCGCCGAGACAGGGGTGGTTCAAGAGACAATGCAAGGCTTGTCATACGCCAACATCGTGCCAGCAAACATAGCCGCGACATGCAATATCGTGCAGTTACAACAAATACATCATCAATTACAGAGTGGAAATCAAACAACCTGAATTGGCCACAGTGACAAGGAACCTGTTGGCATCACAAGCACCAACTGGTAATAAGATGTCGAGCATTGCTTGGTAAGAAAACAAATACATACAGTAAAAAAAAATGCTGGCCATATCACTGATCCAAGCCCTCTCCTATGGAGAATATTCATAGAAACACATGAACGCATACGTCAGCAAATCGTGTCTCGGCGCTCATATTTGAACTGCTTCGTTCAGTGACCCGGTCTCAAACTACCTAAGAAAGATGTCCAATAAAACTATTCACACATTCAAGTTGTCTTGCAAACACAAGCAAGAGAGCTTCAGGATCCGAAATGGAATTGAATTTGAACAGCTTGGACGTATCACATCATTGATACTCCCATTCTTGCAAAGTGGGCAGACTAGCAAATCATCATATCTATCAATTGCAAACAGGGAACGGCTCTAAAGTGGAGACCAATAAGGATCATCTTCAACAAACTACCCAGCCGATGTGACGACCTAGCTTACCCTGTAGAATTGGTGATATCCGGCATTCACCCAAACCCATCCCCGAAGAATGATACTTTGGCCACTACGGCACGAAAGTTGAGAGCACCGAAGGACTTCAAAATGGACCTATTTTGAGTGGGAGACCAACAAGATTCAGTGAATAATTTTTAGCCAGGATCACAGTCCCATATTGATATCATATTCGGAATTCTCAAGTTATCTCGGCAACAGACCACGAACGAGAAAAATATCTTGTTAACAACTCCTCCTAGTTGCACGGTTGCAAAGTCTCTCCTTCCCCGGCCCTCTTTTTGCCTTGCTGTTCAATCGGATGTCAAGCAAACCTGCACCGCAACACATGCAACTGGGCACCAATACTCCCCCAAGTGTGATCTAGTGACCAATCATACTTCATAATTCAATAACAGCTCAATCCCAATCAATCAATAAGTAATTGCTAGTCAGTGTTGGTTCTTATCCCCTAGAATCATAGATCACCAATCCACAATGTCAGCATGATTCGATCCGTTCTTGATCATTGTTGCACATCCATGCTGACTAATCACCGCTACTTATCATCCATTACAAATTGCTAAACCAGTTGTTCGACATTGTTCGTTCTGTTGGTGATTTTCCCATGGAACTATCCACTGCTCTCACCAGTATCCATCATTAACCATACTGAACCAACAATTTTGGTAAACAACCGTGAATGATAAATCATTGTCTATCCCTTGTCTATCCGTTATTGATCCTTACTGGTACTAAGCATTCTTCAAAATAGCAGCAGAAGTCCGCCATTGCCTTCCAAGTATTGGCAGAGCAAAAGGTATAAGCTTTCAAACCCTAAGTGTCAGAAGGTGCGTGGATTCGAGCCGTCAATAATAATCAACCATAGACCATCACTCAACTAAAAATCTACGAAACGTTATCCATCCATCCATCCATCCATCCATCCATCCATCCATCGACCGATCAATCAATCAATCAATCAATCGATCAATCGATCAATCGATCAATCAATCAATCAATCAATCAATCAATCGATCAATCAATCAATCAATCAATAATCCTCAACCATAAACCATCTCTATCAACATATCATCCCCGCCACTATCAACCAACCCCCCCCCCCCGCCACTACTGCAACTAGCAATATGGCTGTGGGATGCTGTGGGTCATGGTAAAAATCCTCAAAAAATGACCCCACCATCGTCCAGCTGCTTGGATGTTCATCCTACCCTTTTTGGAGATGGTTGATATGGCCATGGGTCAAGCAGTTAACCAACCAATTTCATGGCGGATGATAACCAACAAAACTATAGGGAAAACAATGCTTAATGACAGGGGAACCAGGTGCACAGGGTTTTGACCCACTGCCATATTGACCAAACCGTAACCATGTCTGGTCGATTCAATCTATGAAAAATACGTAAAACATACCGGTTACTCAACCAACCATCTCTAAATATTGGGGAACAATGTTTAAAACCACCAATTAGCCGTTATTGTTAAGTATCCTCCATAGGTAACCACATGTTTCACCATAGGCAACCAGAAAAAATCGATCAGTTCCCTATTACAACCAGCAACTAATAGTTCTTTTACCATTATTGTTGATTATTATCAAGAAAAAACTTCAAGGATTTCCCTATGAAAACCCATGACTCACCAACCACCCATGACTCACCAACCCCTACCCAAGGCGTTCAACGCAGTTCCCGTTGTCGCGCACCGGTGGAGTTGGCGTCGGCGATGATGTCTCGCCAAAGGAACTGGCTGCCCTGGAGCCACCCAAGAGCTGGTCACGACCAAGGGTCGTTGTGACGGCTGACATTGGTGGTTTCATGTGGTTCTCAAGCCGTACTTGGATGTGCACCCCCACGGGTCGTAAGTGGTCACAATTCCTATGGTTTCTAGGGTTAGTTCAGCTACCGAACATACTGGTGATAACCCTCGTTATAACCCCAGCTGCACATCCAAGTAGGGTACCCCATTGGTTGATTCACGATTGATAATGGATAAAAATAGAAACCAACAAACTTGTGGTTAAACGACTAATATGTGGGCTTCCCAAGCCAGTTGTTTGGGTACCCCCCAAAATGGTTGGCTTATTGAAGTACTGTAAATCGATCAACAGTGGTTGATATTGGATGATATTGTTGGTATATCAAGCCATATGAAGGGTTCTCGAAATGGGGGACCCAGAAAATTAGTGTTTTATTACCATCAATGGTTAATAATGGATGATTTGGGGGGTACCCCTGTTTTCAGAAACACCCATGTGGTGACAACAAACTGGTTGACCAACCGCCAATATCAACCATCTCGAGCCAGGTGGTTGACACAAGCAGTTTGTTGACACCAGTTGATATTGGTGGTTTCTCAAGACAGTTTGGGTACCCCATTGGTTGATTCACGATTGATAATGGATAATAACAGGAACCAACAAACTGATGGTTAAACAACTATCATACGTGGGTATTCCAGTCAACATAATGGCTGCTGGTTGATCAAGTAGATGGTCTAATTATTGCTCATGCTAAACCATTTCAGATGGATCCCCTCACTCTAATGTTTGCTGGTTGATACGTTCAACATTGGTTGATCAAGCAGCAACCATTCAGGTGCTCTGAAATGGTAGAAGGGGTTGATATCCCAATGCTTGGCCATGACTCGGAGCTGCCCAAGAAGCAACTCAGTCTATGCGGCACATGCCAATGGTGTAGCCCAAGATGGATGCTGGAACCCTACTGATTTTGCGTCGTGCTGCTTCTTTTTTTGGGTAACCTTCCTGGATTACAGAATCCAACAAAAACATCTACGCGACCTGAGATTGTCATACAAAAAGACCATGTGCGTTGTGAAACAAATCAGATTCAGATTTAGCGCGATCGCTCAAGCATCAAATGCAGCACGAAACCAGCCAAAAATCGTCCGCATGAGATTGATATTTTGATGAAAGAAGCAACATGGGTGCTTTCACAGAATTGTGCCAACCATGTTGGCATGACCAAGTTGGAACTCACCAGCCAATTCCGAATTCCCATGCGGGACTCACCAACCAATTCCCATCACGAAGTTTGACCCATGGGACTCGGCGACACCCATGGCCTTGGGGTTGTTCTGCACGAGCGGTTTCTCGTATCTCATGTGCACAAAGCCTTGGTTCAAATCCAGCATTCCCAAGGGGTGCATGAACTGAGCTATACAGGGAGGCACTTTTGAACAGTCTAAGGTATTTGATGATGATATGGTGGTTTCTCAAAATAGGGCCCCCCCAAATCATCCAACCATCGCTTTTAGGGGTCCGCCTATCTTGAGAAACCGCCATATGTCTTATGAAGTATGTGGAAAAGCCACTGCGCATCCGACCTGGTGACCAGATCAAAGGTGCCAGGGCTCAGGGGTGCTCCCATCGAAAAACCCCGTGCTGTGACTTGAAGCGCCATAGCTTTAGTAGCAACCGCCGGTTCTCAACTGCAGTGGTTGGTACCTGGTTGACCATGCTCCCTTTCCCATGCCACCGAACCTGGGGTTGGGCTTCAACTAGTTACTCGTTCCAGATTCATGTTGTGGATGTCACACTTTTGACCTGCTAACATGGGAGCCAATGGTGTCAGGAACCCATGATCCCATTGATTGCTAGGCAGGCATTCTCATGCTGGACTGCAACGATCCGCTGCCACAGTCCTCCTGGCACGAGCGTCAATGATCCTCATCAGTCCTATACCCCAGCAATCAATCCCTGGACAATGACACCTAGTGTAGGTGGAAACGGCAAAGGGTCGGTTGGTCGGTGGGCGCATGCTTCATAAGTCGCCCCAGTTCTTCCATCTCAACGGTTGTCTCAAACGCACATGGCACATCGCGACCCAAGCGACTGACGACTGTAGACTGACCTCCCCCCCAAAAAAGAAAACACAGCCTTTGCTGCTGACCTCTTCCACCCTCTTTGGCGGTGGGTCACTTCACTCCTAGTTCACCTGGTTCCCCTCTCATTAACCATTGTTTTCCCTCGTGTTGTTGGTGATTATTCCCATTTGTTGGTTGGTTAATATCGACGCCATAGCCGTACTATTAACCGTTATTAACCATTATTATCTTCTATTTTGAACTATTGCTTAATCATTAATAAACCATTCTTGTTGGTTGTATTGAGCCATAGCCATAGAGTTGGTATATCCCCTAGTATTGTTGGTTATTATCCCATATTCTTCACCATTTACAAGCTATTATTGTTGGTTAATCATTATTATCCCCTTTTATTAACCATTATTGACCATTATTAAGCATCATTAACCCCTATTTTGAACTATGATCAATAATTGATAAACCATTATTGTTGGTTAACATTGACCCATTGCCATTTGTCACACGCGGTCCCAAACCATCAACACTTGGTGAGCTGCCCAACCCTGGACGCCCAGTGGCCATCGGTTTGCCTCACGGTGGTCGTGTTGGTCATGGGATCAACCATGGCTGACGGGTGATCGTAGGGATTAAACAACCGGTGGTTCTTAATGGTTGACAAATGGTGGTTATTAGTGATTGAATGGTTGACAAATTGACAAATGGTGGTTATGAATGGTTGAATAATGGAGGTTCTTAATGGTCATTAATTTATGGTTCAAAGCCGCCATGTGGTTGAATGATAGTGGTTATTAATTGGTTGATAAGCCATGTGGTTGACTAATGGTGGTTATTAATTTTTGAGTATTGGGTGAACTAACCATGAAGTGATGGTTGATCATGGATTCTGGTTCTTGGATGTTTGACCTGGTTGGTACTGCTCATGTTCATTAAACAGTATGGGGATACAACCTGGTGTTCACGGAACTGGTCGATACTTA
>VSDK01002648.1:153765-206265 GCA_009767595.1 Symbiodinium kawagutii | reverse complement strand
TAATAATAGGGGATGATAACCAACAAGTTTAGGGGATATATACCAACTGAATGATGGTTTCTCACAATAGGAGACACAAAAAGTGGTGGGTTGATTGATGGTAATGGTGTGTGACCAGGGGATAGTAACCAACAATAGGGATATGTATATATATATATACCACCTAGAATGGTTTATTTATTACTACCAATGGTATTCAAATGATTTATATTGGATGACTTGGGGGGGATCCCCTATTTCGAGAACCACAAAATCGCCATGGATAAAGGTGGTGAAAGCCGCGGTTTGGCACTGCAACTCATGGGGTGGTTTGGTCTGAAAGAATGGTGCTGATTGGAAGATATACTCGAAGATGGTGGTTTATGGTGGCCATCACCGGGCTAGCTGATTCTTCAGCCAGTTCGTTGGGTAAAACCAAAGCAATAAATACATGGATAGACTAGATAGGTACGTAAGTAGATATGTAAACATGTATGTAACCTCACGGTAGTAAATCACAAATACGCTCTCGCTTCAAACGAGATCCTACCCTGAGGAACTCCGCCTGTTTCTCATGGCTGAGCCCTCATCTCAGGTGTTGATGCTTGAGACCAAGGGTGATACCCAAGCACTCACCAAGCGGTACGTGACAATGGTCAAGTAGGCCTCATAATAGCTTTAGGCCCAAACTTCATAGCAAACATTTTGTCCATTGAGTCAAGCGTTTTTTTACCATTAATCATTGGAGAGTAATGGGCATTGGAGATCAATGGGCTCAACCACTAAGAGTGATGAACGCTAATTCCCGGATTTCTGAACATAGTTCTATCTGGCACACCAAAAATGCCCCTTCCCCTCATATCAACTCGCCCCAACGAAATCCCATGATACGATTTCTTCCAGGTGAATGCGAACCCCAGATTTAAAAACCCTCCAAATCTATTGGGGGATACCACCTATCAATCAACCAGGGGGTTACTAATTAATCAATAGGGTTGGCGCTACCAGTGCTTGCCATCCACTTCACGTGCTGCAGCCAAGGCACAAAAAGAACGGAGATGATCGAAGTCAGGCATAGCCTTGGAAAGGCACTGCCAGGGAGTGATCCTGTGGATCCACCTTTCAGTGGCTGGTTGTTGAACCACCCCTATGAAGAATAATAGTCAACCAGCCAACGGGAATCCTTGGGAAACAAAATGTTTGAAACTTCCAGCTACTTAATTTCAACCTCAGGGATGAATCTATTTCAATCAGGATCCGTTTTTGAGCAACCAAATCTTGCACATCAAATCATGCACAATCCGCAACATGGGCATGTCACCCATAGCCGATGGGTTTTCCCACACAAAATTTGCACGTTACTGGGGACTGAACCCATGGAGATTTGAGCCAACATTGGGGCAGCAAATGCCCAACAAATTTCAGCAAGTGTTCATCGATTTCGCACATATTTCCAGTTTGAGGGTGGGGACCGCACCCCAAACTGAAGGATGGTGCCCCCTGGGATGGTTGATAGTAACGACGGCACACCCTCAACTGCAGGTCCCCAACTTAGACCGGCAGAATCCATGGCACCATAGTCTCAGCCAGCAAGGCTTCAAACAGGTTGGTTTCAATCCAAAATAAAAAACAAACTAGCAAAGCAACAGCCTTAAGTAAAAAAAAATCATTAGATGTCCGCACAGTGTCTAAAACAGCCAAACTGGTACTTTTTGGTATGGTAACATTGCAACAAAAATCACATTCGTTTTGAACGGAATCCCTGGGAAAACAGCTATAAAAAACGAATTCTCCATGTTACTGTGCCAAATGGTACACCAAACAGCTCTAGGCTTAGACACCCTGATTTACCACCGTTCGATATAATACTTTGATGGTACCACAGCAAAAATGGCACATCAAATTGATATATGGTTGTCGAAACGTGATACGCAATGATGACCCGACATGATGAGCAGGGAAAATTCATCCATTGGCGGTTTTTCAAACCATGGAACCACAAAGTGATGGTTGGTTTATTTGATACGGATTAATTTTGGATCTCCTATTTTGAAAAACGCCCAAATGTTTTGTTGGATTACTCACCGGAGATTCGGGGATATGTATATTTCTGGGTATTCCACTTCAGCCCAGTCCCTTAAAGGATACAGTATCTGTGCTGCCATGGGTTTGCTAATGTCCCGAAGAAAAAAAAACCGACGCCTGTGACCCAATGTCGGTTCCCAACTGCAACGGATGTTTCCAGCTCTGTTGAGGTTTGCCACCCGCACTTCGCAACAACCACATGTGCGTTGACCTCACCATGGCACCACAAATCAGCCAGCACTAAGAATCTTCAAGCTCACCAACATCCCTTTAGCGCACAGCGCGCCTGTAAAAATCATCGCTAAATCCATGCCACCACAAGAATGCTGCCAGGGGTGTGAGGTACCTGTGCGGTGCATGCTGCCGAACAAACCAAAGAAGTTGAGACTGTTGAAGGCAAGGAGCTCATCCCATGGATGAGCCTTTAAGGGCAGTAAGGATGGGGTCTGCACAACTGACATCAGCCAGCAATGGAAGCAACAAAAAAAGCACTGGAATACGAAAAAACAATGTCCATCTCTTTCGTTGGGTTGCTGCCCATCTCTTTCGTTGGGTTGCTTAAACAGTTGGAAAAGCAATTGCTGATCAATAGCTCTAGTGCTAACATTTAGCTAAGACCTTCCTGGTAGGTCCTAGCCAATTGGCTGGACTCCGGCGGGCATGCGGTGAAAAGCAAGGGGAATCCATTATGAAATTGTGAGGACGTATACATGTGCATGCAAGCATAGGAAGAAACATCTACAAAAAACACATACGTAATACATATGGCCACTGCGGATGCTGCGCGTTTTCCGGGCCCCAAGCACTGACGCGGAGTTGCTATGAAACGTCGATTCCTATAGCGTTGCGTGCTTCAGATCTTACCGCAGAAGATCGTTCAAAGATGTGACTGTTTCCTGAATGAGGCCGTGGCATTTCGCCAAAAATAGAGGCCACAGTTTCCATTTTGGATCTTGCGTCTGTTTGGTGATGGAGAAGGCTATGATGACGAGGTCGACGAACTGGAGGAAGAAGAGTCCTCATCTTCCTTTTGCTATGCCATTCTGTGTGTGATCTTGCTGTTGGAATTCTTCTCCAAGCGCCTTTTCATCATCATGAATCGAATCATGGGCATGCGGCATGATTTTCATCGCGGGATTTGTCTGAATGTGCCCTAGCCTTCTCCCGGGATGGATCATATTCATGTGCGCTATCACGTGGTGAATCTGTCAAAGCCAGCACATTCTTTTTTCACGGTTTCGTAAAGAAGCCATTGCTGTATTCATAGAAGTCGCCGGCATCAATGACTTCGGTGTCAGAATTGGTGGCTGTGGCCTGGATAAGGCAATCGGCCGTGCCTTTCCTGAACCACGTTTTTCGGCCTGGAGAATTCTGATTCGATGGCATTCGAATGGAAGCCTGTGTTGGTGTCCAACCCACATCATGATTCACAGATGTGCTAAATTGAAGCCAAGATCTGCTATGGCCGCTGCTGAAGCCTTCCATGAGTCATGAGCTAAAAGAGCTTTCTTGCTGATGCAAAGCAAGATCGCTTGCTTCATCGATTCTTAGCCCCTAGATTTTTCAGCTGGTGCGTGGACTGGCTTCGGGAGAATGGCAAGGGAAACCTCATCTTGCTGTTCTCATGAATATTATTTTTTGACTTGAACCCAACAAGGACCGCAGCAAAGAGCCATGGGCCTCCGGATCGAACATCTTTCTCAGTTCCTCTTTTGTTCTTGTTGAAGACGGTCTTCATGACAGATGCTGAGCGACGAGGAGGTCTTGCTGCCAGACATGATGATGCAGAGGCTGGCCGCCGCATTGCTGGACGCTTGTCGATGGTGCGCGCAAGAAGTCGCTTCAAGACCTTCATTCCATCCACGTGCTTGGACCTGGAATTGCCACGCTCAGTTGAAGATGGCTTGGAAATTCCTCCTGACTCCCATGTGGGCCTCATGAAAGACAACAACATCACCAATGAACGCGTTGTGATATGTATGGGCTCAATGCGTTTTCCATCTAAATAAGCAATGATGGCACCCAACCCTACTGGGTGCTTGCACTACGCCACCCTTGTCCGTGTAAAGTCACTTTCCTGCCTCGGCACGCCCGATTAGTCAAAAGCCACTCCATTCTTCAAAAGTCACCCCTAAATCATAAAAACCTGATTGGCACACCGGATACGCAACAGTTTTTCGCTTATGTCATTTCACCGAATTTGTCTGGCACACTGGTGAAAACTACCAATTTTTCCTATATTTATCTCCTTATATTCCAGCAGGTCACAACGGCACTGTGTAGGACATCCAGCTTCTTCGCGATAAATCTCTTATCGTTTGAAACAAATGATATTTGCACGCCGTGCGTAGGACATCCAGTTTGTTTGCTACAAATCTCATGGTTTGAAACAAATTACACCAGCACACCGTGTGTAGGACATCCATTTTCTTTGCTATAAATCTCTTATAGTCTGAAACAGATACATTGTGGCACACCGTGCGTACGAAAGGGTATCCAAGTCCTATGCGTTCATATCACACGAACTGTTCGCAGCTGTCTAGCTTGCAAGAGCTAAGTGCAGCACATCGTGGACGAGGCGCAAGAGAAAACGTCACTTGAGCCCGGTAGCCGATAAGCGTGCCAGAAAGTGGCAGCTGGGGGGTGGATACATAGATAACAGATAGATAATAGATAAATGATAAATAGATCGAGTGGATTCGAATGGTACATCCAATAGTGTACAACATCCATGTGAGAGGTGGTTCCGACTGTCTCCGATGCGCCTCGTCTTCTTCTTCTTCTTCTTCTTCTTCTTCTTCTCTAGCATCCAAGCCTCCTGACAACAGCAGATTATTGATGCCTATTCCTTGCTCTATCGACGCCCTGCCGGGCCATGTGGCCACAGGCGCTGGAACTTGATGAACTTGTGTTGGCCTGGAGTGTCAAAGACTGGAGAACCCTTGGGAGCATTGATATGACACGCAGCACTGGATATCCTGGGTGCCAAGCACTTGGAGCGCTCCCATCATCACTGACCAATTGCGTTCTGAGCCTGGGTCTTGCCAACAAACCAACCAACCAACCAACCAACCAACCAACCAACCAACCAGCCAACCAACCAGCGAGCAAGCAAGCAAGCAAGCAAGCAAAACAACCATTCTGTAGATCCCTTCCCTGACCAGACGAAAGACGTCCAAAAAACGTTTGCTATCTTTTGTTGCTGTCCGACAGACCAAGAAACCTTTGGTTGAATTTTTCCCCTGTGCAACCAAAAAGCCGTTGCTCCCGTGAACGCGGATGCCGCTGCAGCTGCCGAATGATTCTGCGGTCCAGATCAGACGATTGCTGCGATGCGTCTGCACACTATCTTGGGGTGGCCCGGCGCGAGCGCCGCGCGACCTTTCGCGAGGTTCGCGCGACGTCCACCTACCGAAACCAACATCTGACATCTGGCCCTCCCATTTCAATTACAAAGCCTTGGCAAACTCAAGGCTCAAGACCTGACCAACTCAAGACCCCTCGAATGCAAGCTCTTTTTCTGCCGTCATCATAGCTCAAAAATCATTACACTGCTGAGGATAATCAGAACACAGCATGTTCCTCTAAACCTTCCCCCAAGCTAATTATAGTATCTGCCACCGGGCATAAGAATGCAACTTCAGGACATCACTCTTCGAAACTATCAATGGGATACATGACGATCAAAAAATGGAACCATAGTGGTACCTTGACATTACCACACCATTCCCCCCAATGCAACTATGGTATTGAGAAGACATAGACATGACATGGCCCTATCACCAATAATTGGTACGGAAGTATGCACTAGGGCCGAGGCTTGCCATTGCATGTCGTCAGCGGCACTGGAAAAATGACCCTAAGACAAAAATAGGCTTGGCCCCATGCTAAGCAAGGAGCGCAGCCCAAAAATAGAGGAAGACCAAACCAAGGGACTACAAAAGACACAGCCTGCTGTATCCCGCAGCCACTTAGGCCAAAAGCCAACAGAAGGCTACAACCAAAAGCAAAAACTCTACAAGGGCCAAAAAGGCAAAGCCTCAACATTCCTTGGGCATGGAAGGCCTAGGAGATACCAAAAAAGGCGGTCATTAATTGCTCAATAGACCTTGGGGAGCATCAAGCAGGCCACCAGCACCAATCATGACTCATAGAATCACTGCACCACTTCGGAGCGACGCCGCAAAGCAGCACGGGCCCGCCAGCTGCGGACCAAAACGCAATGGCAAGACCAGGAAACCCTGCACACACCATGAACAATGACTTGACATGTTGCAATCATCCTCGACATGATGTTGTTCCAAGACCCACTTCCGCATGGGTACACTGCAAAAGGACGACTTTTCACAACGAAGGACGACTTAACCCAAGTACCTAGTACTAATATTGTGCATGCGGCCGGGAAAACGCACCGAACCCATATTAATATATATATATATTAATAAATTGCATGATATATGTACATTTGGTGGTTCCTTAAAATAGGGATACCCCAAATTCATTTATGATTAACCGTCAGTAAACCCACATTTTTTTGGGGGTTCCCTATGGCTTATGCCATCATCCACGACTTGCAAGCGTGATTCTAAGGGGTAGTTCAGCTACCTCATAGAGTCATGTACCCGAATGTACCCTGCTTAGAACTGAGAAGTAACCAGTTCGACTATTCATCAATGACATGGCTATGGGTCAATATTAATCAACCAATAATGGTGGTTGATAACCAACAAACTATGTTGGGAAACTAATGGTTAATGATAGGGAACCAGGGGTACGGGGTTTTGACCCACAGCCACATAACCCACGACTGGGGTAGTTGCTAACTGTGGCTACTAGCTAGTTACAGTACTAAGTGCTAGCTGGTCATCCAACTATGCACACCGGAAACTTTCACACCGAGCTTTCGCACCTCATGGTATCCTCAGGTTCGTTGACCAGCCCCAAAAAGCGGTCAACCTCCTCCTCCAAATCCTGTGAAAAGCGACCCGCGACGTGGCCCCAGAAACTTAGAGGGGACCTTCCGAAATGCGACCCGCTTGGAAGGGCTGCTGTTGATTAGCTAGGGAAAACTTTCACTTTGAAGCGGTAAATCCACGTAATCTCAAAGATTTGAACAAAGTCCAAACATAAATCAATCAGTAGTTTTGGGCGCAACAGAAGAAGAGATTCTTTGATCACCCAAGCATTCTTGGGAGCCAACCAGCTTCAGGCCAATGTCTCAGAAACCTTCGCCATAGAATTTCTGATCTGCATCTTTGTACCAGGTGAAGTCTGCCAAGTCCGTGGGATCTGGCTATGAACTCCCAACTTTGCAGCTCGGTCCTCTCCGAACACTCCCCTTTGAGAGTGCACGTTGTCCCAATATCCTGAGCGACAAAACTCCATAGGGGCTGCACCTGTCTGCCATCGGCAGCAACAGTGTCATATACATGATTCCCTGCCATTGCTTCTATCCCGCAATAGTCATCCATGGGACAAATCTAATGCCATGAAACCAAACGAATCTGCATTTAAACAACTCGAGTGGAGTTTTCGTTCATCGAAGTTGAGTTGAATGGTTGATGTTGAATCGAATCGAGTGAAGTTTTTGTTCATCAAAAAATCAAATCGAGTGCGAAATGTTGGTTTCTGATTAGTATCTACCTGTTGGTTTCATCTATTTTCATTACTTTAGGGGGGGTTACATTAATCAGAAACCAACATGAATGGTTGATGTTGAATGATGGTGACCTGCGGTCTGGTCGCTTAGCCACCAAGCGGGCGACCAGCCCTATGGTCAGGTCATGAGGCCCCACTAGGTGAAATGGTTGACTGGGACTAGGGAGCGGTCGAATGTCTAGCATCTGGCAGCAAGGCTCAAGGAAGCAACGCCACACTCATTGGGTAACTGGTCCTATAAACTTTCCATGCAAGCTTTCGGCAAAAATACTCCCACGGCGTTGTGAGAAAGCCTGTTTCCGCATGTCATGTTCCCACCCAATTTCACAACTTATCTCGCAGTCGAAAAAACAAATAAAAGCGGATGCGAAATCCCAGGTGATCAATCAACGGGTCTCCCACAGGTCACCCTGACGTCGACACCAAGGGGTGGAAAACTGGCTTGGTGAAATGCTTGGCGTTGCTATGCAACAGCAACGTGACCTTCTAAGGAAAGATCCAGTGCTACCATGCTGCCGCTCCTACTCTACTTGGCTGTGGGGCAAAATCATGTACTCCTGGTGATTGATCATCCACCACATGACCAAACGAGTCGTTGTTGGACTGTTCATCTACCCATTTTTAGTACAATTAGGCGGCATTGATCTGGCCCACTCACACATTCCAACTACTGATGATGGTGATATCCTTCTTCTCACTGATTATGAACAACTGTTTGGGCAAAAGTGATGGCTATGTCCCAACAGTCGTGGGGAAAGGTACCAATCAGTGCTATGCTGTGCGCGCGTATCATCCCAGTATAGTTGATCCTCGGCTGAAACAAACGCGAAACGCCAACACCGATCCAAGGCTCTTCCATTAAATGCCCCTGACGTATTGAGTGCCGTGTCATGCAAAGGGTACTCAAAGTAAGAGCAGAAATATTTGTACTTGTCGTAGCCCGCCTCGGGATGTGCAGATCTTCATGGCCAGAAGACAGCATTTCATGGGCTAAGCTGGACACTCCTTATCATCGTGCAAACTTCAGCCATTGGCTTCGGGTGCTAACTACTTGTTCCGCAAATGCTTGCCAGTCTTCACAGTATTTTGAAACACAACAAACTGATGCCACAGCACATGAAATACTACTCGCACAAATTTGTAGGGCACAAAGGAAAAACACCTTGAAGGCTAAAGCGCAGTCCCACTACCTCCTTTCACCGCAGCAGTCGTGGTTACACGAGAGTGAATCATAGTGCCTTGGGTGTTGGACATCTTCCTTTCATTATGAACATTCCCTTCTGGTGGCCACAGGGTTTCTTGTAGCCTACGCTTGCAAACCCACACAAATGCTACATGAACCCGGACAGAAAAATTGCAAAAAATTGCAAGAAAATCTATAGCTGTAGTCAGTTCCGTTTCTCTTGATAAAAACAATATATATATATATATATTCCATCATATCCATCGGATAGTTCCATATCAATAAACTTCCCCCACTATCATCCTCCATCCATGGGTACCGCCGCCGGGTTAGAGCTGGACCTCCCAGAAAAGGAATCGCTACGAGTGATGGCAGCTGAGGTGGCAGCATTGTTGAAAATGAACCCAATGTCCATTGGCAAATCACCTCACACCGGCGCTCCAGCTGCGAATCTTTCACAGGTGATTTCACAAGGCATAGGGGAACCAAAACATGCTTGGGTTATTAACAAGGGAATCATAATCAATGATAGGGGATATACCAACTATACTGCTTGGTTTATTAACTGTAAAACATGTTGATAAAGGATGAGAACTGGGGGGCCGCCTATTTTGAGAACCCCCCAAAACATCATGATCATTGTGAATGACACACATTCAACAAGCAAAATGGTTAATGGTCAATAGCTATCTATGCTTGATTGCAGGGGTTTAACCAACTACAAGCACCACCATCAACCCTGGTGGACGATGATCAACTGATGATGGGGGGGATATCACATTATTCCATGATCATTAGTGGTTCGTTGATGCCTAGGGCACCAAGCAGGAATAGTAGATCTGGCTACACCACAAGACAGCTTTTTAAACCCTACATCCACAATAACAAAGCTGAACTGTACAAGAATGCCAGATCATGGTGAATGACTAATTAATACTCAACGATACGCAAACAATGATGGTGAACGGGTTATTATTGACAGTGAAATAGATTATAAACAACAGTTATTCGGCACTATGACTGGTTGCCGGTCGATCGCCAACAGGAGTAAAAAAAATCACTCTGGCTGGTCAATCGCGAGTATGGGTGAAAATCATTCGTGCTGGTTTATGAATGTTTATGATTCGTATGACTGGTTGCTGGCTAATCGCTGGCATGGGTAAACATCACTTGTTTGATTTTGCTCATTCTTGGATCAATTGCTGGTGAATGGTTGTATCTATGACTATCTGCTGACTGATTGGTGGTTTCAGCCCCTATGAAAAAAAAGAGTCAACCAACCATTTGTTAACAACTACTGTGGAAAATAAAAAATATTTGAAACCACCAACCAGTAGTTGTTCAACCATCATGGTTGCATATTATCCCCTATAAAATATACAACTATTAACAGCTTGTCATCCCTATAATCACTGGATCATTCAGCTGGGTCAACCGATGCTGTCGTAACCTTCGTGCGGACACGACTTGACTCTGCTCGTGGCACGCTGCTGGTAGAACCGGAACTTTTAGTACTGACCTTCTGGTCAATAATGTTGGTTTCTGATGAGTGTAACCCCCCCTAAAGTAATGAAAATAGATGAAGCCAACAGGTAGATACTAATCAGAAACCAACATTAACTATAAGTACTGGTAGTTCATGAAAAACCGTAATAGCTGGTAACTAATAAACCAGTAAACTAATGAATTTTAGCTTATAGATCCGCTATTTTGGATTAATATATCGGTTGACTGGTTAAATCATAGGAAGGTACTGGTTGAAGTCATTTTGGCTGGTAGAACTGGTCAACTAGTCAGTAATACGAACTGACTATAGCGTATATCATGGTTGAGGATGGTTAAAACTGGTGGTTGAATATACATATATATATATATGGTACAACTAACATCAATACTAGGGAATATCATGCTTAAGGATGGTTAAACTCACCTGGAAGTCAAGAATCACCAGCCTTTTGGGTAAACAGGCTATTTCTATGGTGGATTTTCCACGCAACCAGCTTGGTTTGCCAGAGTGTAATAACCACAATCATCCATCATCATTCCCAAAAATGCTAAAATTCACGAATGGGGCTCGCTGGGAACAGCGAATTCTATGTGTTTTCAATCAGAATACGTATAAAACCTGTATATCAAGAAAGATTAATAAGACCCACTGATTTGAAACATTCAAAACAAACACATGAACAAGGATGCTGCCACATCAGCTAGGTGGCTGAGGGAAAAGGCTACCTCTAGCTGTTTACAACCCATAGATGACCGGTCGTCGGCCCGCTGTCGGGATGAACCATCCGTAATCCTGGGGGAATATCAATATTCACATACGGCTTCATAGATGGTTATCTAGATATATCATCTGGTTTTGCTTTTAAACTGTTGATGGTGAATCATTCACACATATTATACCTTGCCCATGTTGTTTATCGATGAGGATCATCATCAACTTTGACCAATATGAATCTTTATCATCAACCCTCAACCACGATTGGACATAAATATGCAACTTTTGGTAATGGCCAATACATCCGAAAAAAAACAGTGTATCTTCTATCTTTGTTAGTATATAATTATCCCCGAATAGCAAGACTGAAACTACCAACCACTGTGCTTATTGACGAATAGTCACCACTTCCATCGGCCCAAATTCCTTACACCAACATAAACCAGTATATTTATTAAGCACTATACTTCAATGCCATCTTTGGAATTGTTGACAATGAACCATCTCCATGGGTCCCATTCCAACCGCCTCTTGAACAGTTCCCCAGCGAGAAATCAGATCAGTTAACCCGCTGCCCATCGCTGCAGTACCAGCTACCTTTGTTGGAACTTCCAGCCATGCGAAGCCAATCTTGGCACCAACCATTGATAATTTCGCGACCAAACTCAACTATATTTGTCTGTTGTAACCCCCATTAGCCATCCTCCAGCATAATTTCATGATCATTCAACCATTGACTTTAGATTGACCATGAGCGAACCACAATTATTCATTATTACAACTGTTTGTTCTTATCTCGCATAACTCATCATTCATTTTGTAGGACCCAAGTATCCTTCAGGGTGTTTCTCAAAATAGGGGTGGCCCCAAATCATCCAATATTAGTCATCCTTAGTAACAAAACAACAATTTTTTGGGCCCCTATTTCAAGAAACCATCCTTTAGGAGTCTCTGGGCACTGCAACAAAAAACACACACAGAATTGGGGCATCCCTTGACCCTGCGTCATGGCTCATGAATCTTACGATTGCGCTCAAGCACCATCAGCTAGATGCATATATCTAATAGAGTGTTGATATTTGAATATTATACATATATATATATACATATATACTTATTTAAATATGTTAAATATATATATATATACATATATATACATTTACTTAAATACTATATATATATATTTAATTATCTATATTTGCAATCTGTATATCTAGACATATATGTGTATGTATATCATTTACACATATTATATCTGCAAACAAATCGATCATCACTTATCGTCATGGCGCCAGCTAAGCCGCCGGTGCAAGGGCCGCGCACCTTCGTCCGTGGGTTCGACCCATGTACGGGCGTGTCCACCGATATCATCTTCCGCTTCCAACACTGTGACCTGGCGGGCCGTGCCACCTGGAGGCTGGTGATGGCAAGGTGGTGTTATACTTGGATGTGCAACCCCACTTAGCAAGTGGTGACTAACCATGGTTTCTAGGGGGTTAGTTCAGCTACCTTAGAGGGGTTATAACCATGTTGATAAGCCCAGGTGCACATCCAAGTAGGGGGTTATACTGGTTGATAATTGGCATTCATAGGGGATAATAACCAACAAAAGAGGTTCTAACCATTCGATGATAGGGAATAATGACCAACAAAACGGGTGTTTCTCAAGCACTGTATCCCAAAAAATGGTGGTTTTATGATGGATTATAGAAATTGAAAGGGAATAATAACCAACAATTATAGGGGATGTACCAACTATGTGATGGTTTCTGAAGCCATAGGGGTACCCCAAAGTTATGGTTGGTGTGTGAATGGTTTATGATGGTTATGAACGAGGGAATAATAATCAATAATGCAGGATATCATACCACCTATCCCTATAATGATTTGTTTATTGCTATAAATGGTTGCTAGAAAGGATGACAACTGGGGGTCCCTTAGCCTGAGAAACACCTATTTGTCATCATTACCCATGATAGTCCTTCAACAAGTATGCCATGATTACGCATGAGTAATCACCATGAAGACTGGCAAAATCATGGGTAATCATGGGTGATGATTTCTTCTTTGGCTCCGAAAACCAAAGGACTATGTGACAACCATGCGGCGGGCTGGCAACATGCTTCAGGCGTGTGCCCAAGCACTTCCTGCTCAACTTGAAAGGACACAATCCTGATTCCATCAAGTAGTAATGTCCATCCAATAATTGCCATGGGTTGATAACACACTCAACCTAACAATCCTCAATCAGCAATTCCAACTTGAAGTTGGAGGAGGTTGTGTTTCGTCAAAGGCAAATGCTGCAATTGTTGCGAAAAAACATGCTGTCGGTCAGTTCACCCTGCACCCCTGGTTCCCCCACTATTATTAACCATTGTTTTCCCTATTGGTTGTTGGTCATTATCCACCATGAAATTGGTTGGTTAACTGCTTGACCCATAGCCAAATGTTGAATGAGTAGTTTCTATTACAACTGTTGGGATGTGTTCACTGCTCACCATGGCTGTCGATTGGTTAATGGCTTGACCCAGCCAGGGTTCCTCGTTCCGCTGCCACATCCGCAGCAGCCAACGATTGCTGTAACTTGGTGGCTGCACCAATTATCAAACATCATCAACCATCATTAACCATCATCCACCCTGAGGTTAATGATCAATCATCAACAACCCGCACTCATTTCCGACTATTGCAGTTGTTACTGATCAATAATAATTTTGACAACCAGAAACCATGAGCTAATAATCATTAATTGATCATTAGGAAGCATCCTGTACCACTTTAACTATCCATGAACCAGAAGTTAATCACCAATGGCTAATCATCAGTATTAGGGGTAAACACTATCTATATAATAATAATTCGTTGATCCTGAGTGAATCATCAGTAATTGTCAACCCTCCTTAGTTCATCTTGGTAAATTGATCCTTAGCTAATCCATCATCAGTAGCTATTCATCATTATTCACTGTATTAATTGACCTTGGGTATACAATCATCGTTCTCAAACATCATGGTCCACCACTCATTGACCATTCCTCAACCATATCTCACCATCAACCCTTCCCTATCTCGCACCCGCCGACCAATTCACTCCGGCGGATTTGAATTAACAGTTCTCCCTGCCTATATTAGCTTGTAATAGCTTTTGGTGGATACTAGAGTATAATAGCCTATGACGGCTTTTTATGGCTTCTATTGGATTCTATACTGTGTATCTTGGCATCCTGATAAACCATAGTTATAATGGTTCTACTGATTGATCAGATTTCTCCTGGCTACACGGATTGTCCGTATAGCTATCAGGTATTGGTGGATAGTGGCTTGCCAATAATAGCTGAAAACCATTACAACTATGGTGAGTTTTAGTACACCCATCGTAGCTTGATTGAATCATCCGCTGATCTCATGTGTATAACGATCATGAGCTGATGGTTGATGTATGATTTCTATATAAACCCACAAACAACTGGTATAATAATTCTCAACCACTATTTTCAACCATGATTCATAAACAAGTAACTCGGTATAATTTCAACCGCTATAGTTCCAAGAATAACAATACTGGTTTATTCAACCACTGTAGTCAATCCTAAACCTATAAAACTCTCAGCTTCAAAACTGCCAATAATCCATCATCGACCACTATGATCATATCAATACTCATCAAAAAAGCACGCGGGTCATGAAGTATTTTCACCGCCATCACTCCATGCCTGGCCCCTTTCAAGCCTCCAACCAGCCAAGCCGAAATGTCATGTCTCTCCGTGCGGCCCTGCGGCCCATGCAGCGAGGCGCCTTGCGGCCACTCTTGGTGAGCATCCAGGCTGCCGACAAACCGCTGGGTCCACTACCAACCACCAGCACTGGCTTGGAGGCGTCCTTGGTAGGGCTGGTGGGGCCCCGGAACTTCGATGGGGAAGATCCGGTGGATGGTGAGGGCTAGCCATGGAACTGATGGGTGGTGGTGGATGATGGTTAGTGAGGGTTAATGGTGGTTGATGATGGTTGTTGATGGTTGATAATGGTTAATGATGCTTATTGATGCTTATTGATGGTTGATGATGGTTATTGATGCGTATTGATGGTTGATGGTTGACGGTTTGTAGAAGCATTGGTGGTTGATTTGTGGAATGATTGATGGTTGATGATTGATTCGTGGTGAACTTCATGGCTTGACGATGAACTGTTGATGGTTGATAGTTGTTGAATGTTGTTGATAAGTGTGAGCCAATGATTAAAGCGTCATGATGTTTGACACTGTTCTTTGGTGCTGAATTGATCATAATCAAGGTTGAACAATAATAAGCAACGCTCACAATTGGCGCAGGTGCTCCGAATGATTGCTTTGGTAGAGAAGGATATCTAGTGGTTAGGACAAAATTATGAGCACTTTGTTCTAAATACTGCTTTATCGGCGAACGAGAAGCGTTTAGAATGATTTATGACAAGTACAAGCAAAATAATAAGGGCTGATTAATCTTGATTGTTATGTCCCTAAACAACCAAAATGGCCAATCATCAACCATTGTTCACCCAATATGCTTCATTTTGTTGAACGTAATGGTCAACATGGAGAATCACCCGAACACCCCAAGTTGGCACCCGTACACACGTCACCACCTAGGGGTTTGGGGCCCCACACAAGACAACACATTGATATCATTCTCAATTGCTGCACAGATCTTAAAAACAGACATGTATAGATGCCGTATTATCATGCTCGACACTATTACCCAAGACCTTACCATACGAACACTATTCAAACATGAGTGGTTCTTCACATCTGTGCTTTACGACGAAGACATTCACAATTGGAATATCAGGCACAGTGATCAATAATGCTAGACGACAGGCTATATTAATGATATTAATTGGAATTTGGAATTAATTGCTAATGATATTATACGACTGCTAATTTCATGAGTAAAGAACAACGAGGGCTGATAGCGACTGCTCCCGCGGTGCATGCACGTTATTTATTGAATCCGGAACGTCTGTCTGTGTGCCTAGGTCTTGGTGCATGTTTCTATGTGTGTCATCAGTTATTTTCTTTAGGGTACATCAATTTGTTGCTTTTGACAATGGCCTTGGAGTCGGTGGTTCATGTATTTGTACAATTAGTGGTTTCGCAAAATCGGGAATCCCAAAAATCGATGCTTTACTACTAAAAATGATTGCTATTGGATGATTTGGGGCTACCCCTATGTACCCCCAATTTCAATGCGACACCATGTAAGGCAAACTATGTATGTATCATGTATGTTTAGACGTGTGCATCTATGTGCATGTATTATACACGTACTCATACTTCATCAAGCTGGGCATCGGTCAATAGGTGCAAACCATTCCTTGGGAGCCAAGAAATGAGCTGGAATGTTCGTCCAAGAAAAACTAAGTTGTAGGAAACAACAGTTTGCATCTGAACGTAATGACCCTCCCTTCGTCCCTTTGGTTTTGCTTTGCCTGCAATAGCATTGATTAAAATAGGTCGTGTGTTCGATTCTGGTTTGGTCATCTCCAGCGAAAACTCATAAGGTTGCCCAATCAACCACACAAACAATTGGTCATATTTGGCCAGCAAAGAGACTCACCAATCTAGAAATCAAGCGGTTCAATCTCTCAGCTTTGTCATGCAATCAATTTACGTCCGTAAACAAATCTGCCAGTAACACGTATCAACCACAATCTCCATGATTGTTTTCTATCCCCTGTGCTTCATCATGAATAGCCAATAGCCATCAACTACCAACTAACATTCATGAAATACAAGTCATAACTGGTTGCTGGTTTCAACCCCTATGAAAAATATTATGGCTCCCTTGCGGTCCTGAGCCCGTCCCCAGCAGCTCGGATGAGCCGCGTTGAACGGACTCTTTGCTTGTCCCACGATGTCCGACTCAACCTGGCATTGCAGGGAGTCTAGCGAGCCTGACCAATCGCATTTTGTACGTGGCAGCTCGGGAACGTTCACACCACGTACCTGGAAGCAGCTCAGTCGTTGTAGTCTGCAGGTCAAAGAATGGCAACCAAGCCAAAGACTTGGCATTGTCCTTGAATCTGTCATGGAGCAGTCTGGCCACTTGGCCCTGGCATGGCAGCTTGGGTCTGGTCGTGAAACCTTGCACATAACCATGGAAGACCTGAATGTAGATGGCTGGTATCTTCTTACGTGTCTGCTGTGGAGAAATGACCTCAGGCTGCAAGGCAGCTGTTTGATCCCACAACAACCGGAAGTTTTTGGCCTGCTCATCCAGCGATGTTCCATACTCCTGTGCATCTTGCATGGTACCAAGGTTGATTACACGCTTACCAGAATCGGAGGCCTGTCGCACAATGGGGACTAGCCGCTGTTGATGGAAAATAAAGCTGAGGACCAGCTCTATCCACGCCGTACCAGTACTCTGTTCCAAAGGTCCAGAAAACATGTCTGGGGGTGGCCATTCCACAGCACTGACCCAGTCCAAAAAGGCGCAGGCTGTACCCTCGCCCCAAGCCGAAAACTGCTGAAAAGGTGTAGTGTCTGGTCGAGGAAAAAACTGACCTCCTTCAAAAGCCCACGCTGAAAAGGCCTGCAAAATCACGTCTGCTGTTCGCTGAGGTGCCGGAGCTGCGGCTTGTAACTGCGCCCCCCAGCCACTCTGACTGTGCGCAAATCATCATGCAGCTGTAGCACCATGGGGAGCAGTTGACGCTGTAACTGCAGGTCACTGTGTATGTCTGAAAACATGGTGACCAAAGAGGCCTGCAAAGAAGCACAAGCCTCTGCCGCTTTTGCATCAGCATAAGCATTGCCCCAATGGTGATACCTTTGGAGCGGTGGCAGTGTGTCATCATGCTCTTGATGAGATTTGACATGTATGAATTGCATATCCACATCATTTCTGATTTGCCAGACCTCGATCAAGAGGTCGCAGTGTGCATGGTCAGCAAGCATTTGCCAACGGGGCACAGTCAGAGCTCGTAGCAGCAAAGTTCGAGCGACCTGACTATCCAGGTAAACCGTGCCATAACCACATTGCAGAACTATGGCTGTTGCCGCTTCCAACTCCGACCTCAGAATGTCTTGCTCTCCCTGGGTTCTGGCAGCTCCCACACAAGCAAACGTAGGCACCTCCAAGGAGAAGGAACCATGTTGTTGAACCATGCGGACTCGGTGAGCATCATCAGCTGCCAGGTCTAAGACTACTGTGAAGGCACTGTATTTGGTGGTCAGAGAAGGGTGTTGGCATGATCCATCCGTATACCATGCAATGTGTCGACCCTGAAGCTTACTATTACGGACAAAATCGACAGCAACCTCAGAAAGAGAAACAGCCGGGGCAGCAAAACACAAGGCCTGGGTGGCTTCTGCGAAAGGATGGGTGGTGATCACTGAAAATTCGGCCATGTCGGATCCTTCTTCGTAGTATCGGGCAATGAGGTCATGGTGCCTAACCCTATGGTCATCCCCCATACTACATTCAAGCAAACGATGAGTTCGCGTGTCTGGTTGACCACAATGCAAGCAATTGCCCTCATCATCTTGGTTCCAGTTCATTCGTTGGGCTCCATCCTGACTGGAAAAAGCGATGTGTTTGATGGCCTGCAGAAGCTTTGTTTCAGGGAGTGTGCGAAGAATGGAAACTGTTTCCTCTCGGTTGATGTCCCCACTACGGAAATGCCTAGTGCGAGTGCTCTTATTCATAACGAGGCCTTCCAACCAAGACTGTTGAAGAAAACTAGCCAACCGCTTTTTGCTACAGGTGTAGATGGAGAAGGTCACAAAGGCTGTAGGGCGAATAACTCCTTCGATATCAATTCTCCAATCCAATTCGGCCAAAACATATCCCAGGGCAGCAGCTGGGCCCCGTACAGTGGCAATGGTTCCCCTGAAATTTGTGGCAAGTTCCAAAAAGGTCAGTTGATCCCAGTCGGATGCATGCATCAGAAAACGGCGGGCACTCATGAGGATTCTCTTGAACATCTGGAATTCCGGGTCAAGGATCTGGTTGGTAGTGATGGCCAAGGCAATACAAGGGGTCAAACCAGGGCAGTATCCAAACAAGGCTCTGGCGATTTTGGTTCTCATGGTGTCCAAGGTATCATGAGAGAGTGGACGCACTTCCACTCCATGCAACATGGTAGGTAACGCACTGCTCAAAACCAAATGTTGTTTGGTCAGGAATGCATGGGGCATGGCTTGGATTCGAGTGAGTCTGGCATAGCCCTTGGTCTGTCTATCTTGTGCCAATTGGGTACTAACACGCCCAGAGTAAGCAATCTGTACCCCAAGGTCAACTGCAGTGTGTTTGCGAGAGGCCACAGCCGTGCCTGCTATGTTGGCAACCAAATTTCCCAAGAAATCTGCACCATCAACTGAAATAGCCCAATACCAAGTTTTACCCCAGTCAATCGGGGGTCCTATTTCCCTGGTGATTCGACAGGTGGTGGTGAGAGTAGCCTGGTGCATGGTTACATCCTGGCAGGACCAAGACCAATTATCGGCGTATGCACTCAACCTCAATTGCTCATCTTGGGCAGTTGCATCATGAAGGGACCATACCCAATAAGAGGCTACGCAGATCATAGCAATGACCGAAAAGTGGTCGCCCTCAGGCAGACCTACAGAGCAAGGTCCAGCCTCTGCTACGTGGTCGCCTATTCGCCACCATCTTGTGAGCCGGGAAATGGAACAGATCCACTGGGTTACTATGGTTCGGGGCAGGCCCATTTTCAACATCAAAGCACATACCATGGCCCAAACCAGCTTGTTGAAGCACTTTTGTAAGTCCAGTGTGATGCCACTGCGTTGCAGTTGGTTAGCCCGAGCGGCCTCCACAGTGAACTGCGCAAGGAAGGCCGCATCTTGTGCAGATCGGTGTGGGAGTAGGCCCGTAACCCCTTTCGGAACATAATCAGCAAAGAATGCCGCCACCTGCTGAAAAATGACTCGCCCCCACAAACGGTATGTCTGACTGAGAACCGTTATCGGCCGTGACTGTGACGGCTGCGGCAGGGTGTCTACTTTTGCAATGGGACATACATATCCAACCATGTACCAAGAAGGAAAACCATGTTGATAGTGCTGCATGGTTGAAGCTAAATCCTGAATGGCTTCCTTTGGCAGGTCTTTGATTTCCTGCGCACTGATGGCATCAGGTCCTCTTGCTGATCCACTTTTCAAAGCTCTAATGGCCTGTTCCCAGAGGTCTAACTCGTCCAGGTTGATTTGAAGATGGTCAGGTACCGGGGGAACTACCCTCAAACCTTCCAAAGAGTGGTCATCATGAAGGAAAGACATGTCTAAAGGAGCGGACTGCCAAATGGGTTGCCAGTATCCATTGAGTTGATCAGCCACCTCTTGGGGGTCAACCACATGTTGTTCCTGCTTACAATGGACCGCAGGGTCAGGAAGATTCACCTGTGTGTGAGGCCGTACATGAAGTGAGTGCGAATCGACGGAGAGAATTTGGCAAGGATGGCTATCTAGCAAAACCGGGTATTCAAGGCTCCATTGGTGCAGATGATCAGTGGAGACAAAAACTTCAAAAGTTCCATCATCCTGTAACACGGCTAACCCTGCGTCTTCAACCGTGGTACCCACAGCATGGATGAGGGGTTTGGCAGAACCACGAACAGTAGCAAAAGCTTGCTTGGAACAACCATCTTTCCTATCAACGGTTCGTCTGAATTGCTCACGATTCTCCAAAGTGATTTGGTCAGCCCTCATAGTTGCTTGAACAGTGAACTTAACAAATTGCTGGACCTGGAAAAGCCACCCAAGATCAGGGAGTGGCCAGGTCGGGAAAGTCACTTCCGGCAACTCTGCATGAATCCAAAAAAGGAAAGGCATGCCAAAAGCTTGGGATGAACATATGGTTTTCCATTCAACACGAAGATCGTCATGTCGGCTTTGCACGAAGGTTTTGGATAAGTGGGATCGTAACCTGGCCGTGAAGGAAAGCAGTCTTCGATACTGCTTGACCTGTCGCTGCGCCTTCATGGAAGTGATTTCACAACTGGGTTCAAAATCCCCAGGTCTTGCTGCTTTGACCATGTCAGTGACTGGGGACTTGATGAGTTTACGGGGTTTGCATCGTCCAACATATGACTTTGGCAGCATGGTACCCACAGGTAAAGAAGACTTACCATCAGAAACAGCTTGTTTGGCCAACAAGTCAACTCGTCGACCCCATTCTTCCAAATCACCAGAGGGCTGAGACGGGTACCCATGTGTGGCGACAGCATGGGCAAGGCTTTTATCATCAACCGCTATGGAGGGAAATTGCCTAGGAAAAATCATGTGCTGCTTAAAGGCGACACGCTCATCAAGGACAATGGTGAACACAACCGGTTTATGAGTGGCAACCCATGAGTCCGATGTGACCTGAATGTCTTGCACAGATCCTGCCAGTTGGGGGGATACTATGGCATTATCAGGTGAAGTCGCCTCCATGCATGTCACTGGATAGGGCTTTCCATACTTGGCTTGGTAAAGCTCCCCCAAGTGATGATGGCCCGTTTGCAAGAGGTGTGGCCAGAGACTGAAGGATTCCACTGTTTGGTTGAAATCTCCACAAATCACGTAGGGGATTGGCAAACGTTGTGCCTGTTCCACAGCATGATTCATCAACTCATCATTGTAAGCACTAGCTCCTTGCAACGACATTGTTTTGCAATACAACACAATGACCTGAATGGCTGTTGCTCCCATTCGGACGACAGAGTGAACAATTCTGGTACTACACTCCCATGGTGATGTTTGTTGATTACGACATCTCCTAATGGCCTGCTTAGACACTATAGCAACTCCTGCTGCTTGGCCACGAAGATGCTCTGATGCCGAAATTGTGTTACGGATTGGTTCCACTGGAGGGGACCATAGCATCTTCAATTTCTTTGACTGCATGAATCTCTCAAAAGATTTCTGAGTACGACTGGTAGCTGCTGTTTCACTGATTGCGAGGATATCACAGGCATATTGTTGCATCAAATTATAACATGTGTCCTCTTTTGACTGCAAAACAGTTGGATTGCACATTCCAATGACTAAGGAGGAAGTTCGGTCCGAGGGTCCGGGATGGTCGGCTTCCCCAAATCTGATTCCATTGGTCAAAAGAGGTCGGAACTGAGGCACTGCTATGTGAATGCTGCATGTGAGGATACCAAAATGGCAAATGTGACATGAAAAAGGTTTGCAATCGAATTGATTCCCCCATATGCCCTGCATATGATCAACCCAAAAGTGGAAATGCAAATGGGAAAACGGAAGGCAAGAAAACAAAAATGGTTTGCATTTCCACGTAAGTGCGAAACGTCACATTTCCTCATCGCCTTCTTTATCAGGCTGCTTGCGCTTGGACGCTGTGATTAGCAGTTGCTTAAGCTCGGAGATGCTTGAGTCGAAGTGCTGGCTCTGTTTCTTCAAGGCCTGGGTAAATCCCTCATCGATCTCCTTACGCAGCTCCCCAATGGAATTGTCCACGTGTTGCTTCATGTTGGCTTCATTCTGAACCATAGTACCTTGCAATTTGGCAACCTCTGAAACCGTGGAGTCTGCTTGCATTTTCAACTGAGCCATGGATTCTTCCATCCTTTGGATACGGTCTTCCTGGGTTTGGAACCTTTGGTCAGTGGGTCCCGTCATGCAAACATCAGTCTTCGTAGTACTGGATGCTCCTACCCCAGTGTATCTTGCCCACGGGTCTCCCAAAAGAGGTGGCAGCAAAGCAGCTTTGTTGTACATGGGACGAGGCCCTGCGATGATTGGATTGTGTCGCTCATGGTTGCGGGGTCTCACATAGCGAACAAGCACCGGTGAACCGTTGAAGGGGAGGTGATCGCTTTTAGGGTGCTCAGCTGCTCCTATGAGCCATCCCTTTGGTCCTAGTGCTCGTATTGGTTTGATTGCCCAGGATTGGGATTGTCCCCAGGTAGTCAGCATAGTCGCAGTGGTCCCAAAAGGTAAACTGTCCAGTCTGAACAGGTGGTCAGCCTCGGTCTGAGCTGGGACATCTTGATCAGGATGCAATGCCTTCCACGCTGATGGATAGGCTGCCTGAGACACCCTGATGGCAATCTTGTTTCCGCTCTTAGCCAAACCAAAAACTCCTGAAATCTTGGCAGCCTGGAGCTTTGCAGCGGCCATGGTGGTGTCTGTTGGTAGCCACAGCAATTTCCATTGAGAACAAGGCTTACCATCAGCCATTTTCGGGGTAGCCCATATGAGGTTGTGCCCCGAAGCCTTCAGCATGTCATTCATGGCATCTTCTTTCAAAGAGCAGTGCACTTGCATGGATGTAGCAACATGAGGGGAGCAAGCCTGTTTCCCCTGCCGATAGCTCTTGCCCCACATAGTTACCACCGCAGTGCCCAGATTGAGTTGTTGTTTGATGAAACCATATGGGCTGTCGCAGATTTGATCCCACTGTGTCTCCCAGTCGGTTCGCCAGAGTGTAAACGCCACCAATGCGGTGGATTCATGTGGAATTTTCTGGTCAGTCCATGTGCAAACACTGATCTTTGCCTCACCAAGGTTATACATTGTGAAGGCTACTAGCACAGTACGCGATTGGTCATCCAAGCATGGAAGTGTCACCTGTTCCCCTTTGACTGCTGCATTCCATGTGGGGGAACCAAAAACCAACAAAGTGAGTTCGTCCGTAGAAAGCTTGGAACCATCCTGCAACCATGGCCAGGCTTCCTCGTGTGATGCCAAGAAGAACCCCCGTTTGTGCAAAGCGAACTCTGTCATCTGGGTGGCTGGTTCACCATCTTGGTACTGCAAACAGCCCTCTTGCACTTGGTAGTTCTTAGGGCTGGGAATGGCTTGGATTCGCTTCTTGGCCTTATGTTGAGTAGCATACACTGAAGTTTTTCGTGTGTCAACCTCAGGAATAGTGAGACCAGCATGTTGAATGGCATTGCGAATGGCTTGGTACTTTGCTGTACCCGCAGGCATGCTTGTGATCGGTAACAAAGGTTTGGTTCCTCCGTGTTTCACAAGTTGTTCCAAGGTTTGCGAGACCCATGAAATGTCATGCCCCTCGTGGATCAAGACTCCTGCCAGTGCATTTTTGACCTGAATCACTGTAGCCTGCTTGGTGGTGGTGGGAGGGGGACCCCCTCCATACATGGCTCGGATGAGGTTCAATTTGACACATGGCATGTTCCCTACATCTGGGATGTCTCGCAGCATGAGTTCATTGACAATCTGCTTTCCCCTGCATACCACACGGAAAATATTGCCAATGCTATCTGGTGTGGAGCTCAAAGGACATGCTGCAATTCGAAGGCATGTGATGATTGATTGCATGGTGACATGGCTGGGAAGCGAACCATTCCATAAAACACGGTTCAACCATCGGATCTTGACATGTGGATCATCATCTTTACCTTCCAGTGATTTCATGAGAAAGCGAAATGCATGGACCATCAGCAACACTCGCAAGGCTGGAAGTGGGTATGGCGCTTCACCCCCTGTGTGTGTAAAACACAATGCATGCTGGGAATCATCACTGGTGCATCGCAAAACCAAGTGAAATTCATGCAAGACATCAGGTGTGAGAATGTTTGACCAAAATTGCAGCATCGTATCTCGTTCAACCTGGTTGGCTCTGAAGATCAAACACAACTCACCTGCTGGAGATGTTGTAGCATATGCGTCTGCTTCCATATCAGCTGCTAAAACAAACTGTGGACATGGCAGTCTGTTCGCATCGGCAGTGGGCACCGGTTCAGGCATTGCCACCATGGTGAAAGGCTTGTTGCATTCAGGGATGGGCCCAAATTGGTCCCAAAGCAGGTCTGATCCTGCTGCCTGGAGTGCCTGTTTCGCCATGTCATTGTCCTCATAAATTGTGAGCTGCCCATCTTGATACACCGTGAGTAGACTACCCTCATATTGGTGCCAGGGAATCTCATGATGATGAATGTTTGGAACGAGGCGCAAGGAGAAATCATCATCGGGCACACGGTGGATATCAACAACATAGTAACCTTCCCAAACTGCCAGAATTCCATCAATAGTAGTATCAGCCGAAAACCAGAAGGTGTGTTGGAAATCCTGGCTGACGATCTGGCCTCTGGCCACTGGCATAAACATCTGTGTTTGGGACAATTCGAGTTCGGTGGTGGCACATGAAGCTTGCGTGATTTGTGTGCACTCTGGGTCATCTTGCGCAGCCTGGATTTCATCTTGGTACGGAGGAGTCAAAAAGGAACGAAAACCCATTGCATGGTGCCACAAAGTAACTTGGTACACTTCTCGATTTGTGCGTGTCATCCTTGCGCAGGGGCCATGCTAATCTTCTCTGTATCGTTCCAATTTTATCGGATGATCCCCGAAGGGTATGAAAAATATTAGTCAACCAACCATTTGTCATATCAAATAATCGTTGCTAGGGAAAATAATGTTTAAAACCACCAACCAGATTAAATACTCATTATCATACCATTCTTCAAATACGGCTCTGGGTACCCCTGGTTCCCCCCATCATTATCCCTTGTTTTCCCTATAAACTGGTTGGTTATCATAGTTATCATAGTTATTATCCCCTATTATTGATGGGAAAACCATGAATATTTCCTATCCCCTGATTATAGTTAGAGTTATTGTAGCTATGGTTGTTGAGATGGTTGATACTTATTGAACCATATCCTATCCATATCAATTCATCTGCGCCCAGCATCGCCGCATCAAACATCGCCATCAGCCTCCCCGAGGCCAGGGCCCCGACGAAACTGGTATTCAGCACCTTGACTTCCGGCGAGAAGTACCTGGGCGCCGGAAACTGGTTCAACGTGCACGGGTTATGACCAGGGTTGTAGGTGGATCAATGGTCACCAATGGTGGATACATCAGTCAGGGTTATAATGGTTATAGGTAGATCAATGGTCACCAAGGTGAACGGTGGATATATCAGTGGTCACGACCAAGGTTGATGGTTGGCTGTGGTTGATTCTGATTGCAGCAACTGGAATCCTCGTGGACGAGTAGTGGACAATCAACCAAACATCATGAGGTGACGAGTGCTTAGATAGGGAGATAGCAAGCCCCACTGCTAGTTTTATTGCTGACCAGCTATTCACCACACCTATTCATGTGATATTTGATCGTTGATATCAGCGCGAAACACCATTCGAACAATATATAACAACCGTTAACCATCAATTAAACAGAAAGTTGCCAACATCTTGGCATCAATTAACCGCCACAAAAGAACCGATTTAGTTTTATGAAATTGATTCAAGTCAAGGTCGACCATCATCAACCCGGCAATCTAACCACCTAAGGACCATTTCAACATCATTAGTCAACCATCATGCATCCTCCTTGCGGTCCTAAGCCTGAGTGGTAGCAACAGCCCATGACTCAAAGGATAGTAACATCCAATGACTCCAAGGAGAGTAACCAATGACTATCAATTACGCAACTATCTTGACCAAGTTGTTGCTTTAGGACACGAAGCTATCATTGTGATGATATAGCTAGCTAAATAGTTAGCCACCTGAAAGCCAGAAGCCTCTTGTTTTTTTCAATCGCTCGCATCCATCGTTGTCAAAGCAGATTGAGAATCTGGTTGGTAGTTCCCGTCCCAAGGGTATGCCATAAAAGTGAATTAGAAGCCATCATCCCTGACTACGGTTGAAAAAAACAAATCAGCTTGAGACCACCGACCAGGAATACCCTACCATGCACTCACCTGATTTCATGGTTCCTACAGTGACTAATCAAGTCATGCACGGTGTGCGTGCTATCCTGGGCATGACCACAAGCTGTTCACTGCTGGGCGCAAGCCAACTGTGGCCAGGGCCCAATCATCCTAGGATGGGTGGAGCCAAAATTCACCATCGCCAAGCTGCCTTTGAACATAATCTAAACTAGAGCTATACCCCAAACAAGCTGCTGTGACAAACTCAGCGAGTCAACCTCAGCCAACCATCCGTATTTACAAACAAACGGAGTTGATGACAGTTGTAAACGTTCGAAACTACCTTCACTTTTGAGTCCTTCACTCGTTTTTCGAAAATCCCCAGCAGTTGCCCACGGCATTGCCGGGCTCACAAGGCCACAAAAAAGATGATAAAGGCCGTTAAGGTAATCGAAGGTGCACCAATCACGACCTCAATGTAGCGTCCCAGGTCGCCAGGGCTGGATTCGATTGTGAAGCACAGCCATGTCCCAAGAAGTTGGTCCACGACCATGGCCATTCTTTGGCTTGGGGGGTAGCCATTGGGGAAATGGATGGCTTGTGGCTATGATACTATGAATGATTCAAAAAGGATGATTTGGGGTCCTGTTTTTGAGAAACCGCTATGATGTATATGGCAGTTTCTCGAAATAGGAGACTCCCCAAATTCATCCTTTAATATCCATTTAGAAGAATAAACCAATCATTTTTGGGGTCCCCTATTTTGACAAATCCCCACATGGCTAATGACTTTTGATGATATCTTCACTGGTTTGGAACATCCGAACTGTCCAATGAATTTGTTGAAACAACCCGTGCGCCATCAACTCCACTACCACGAAACGTGACCACCTCCAACAGCAAATAGCCACAACAAAGTGCAGCAACGAAGGGACAAACAAGACTGGTTGGTGGTTTCAACCCCTATGAAAAATATTAGTCACCCAACCATTGGATAATGACGGTTAATGATTACCGTGGAAAATAAACAATGTTTGAAAGCACCAACCAGAAGACCATCTACGAGGATCATTGACGCCCAACAAGAAGAACAACAGCAATTGCAAATCAGAACATTACACTGCTGCTACTGCTAATACAGTGCCGCTACTGCTTCTACAGTACTGCTACTGCTACGGTAACTGTTCCTACTCCTGCGGTCCTGCTACTCCTGCGACTGCGGCTGCTACTACTACTAGTACTACGACTGCTACTACGACAGCAATTAGACAAGAACAAACAACAAAATAAAAAACAACTTGAGAAACAACAACAGCAACAACATGCAATGCTGCCAGCAACCACAACAAACACAGGCAATCAAGTAAACAAACACATGCGCAAACTAAGCATGACAGAAAAAGACGACAACAACAACAACAACAACAACAACAACAACAACAACAACAACAACAACAACACAGACAAGAACAAGAACAAGAACAAGAACAAGAACAACAACAAACACAGGTCGACCACAAGACACTGGGGAGCAAATAGCATTTCCAACAGCGGTTTACTCGTTAAAAAAATACAGGAGTTCCCCCGCAAGCTTCCAAAAAAACGATTGTTTCCTTTAGGAAAAACGCCACAAATTCACGGCATTTCCGAACGTTCCCAAACACAAAAGAACAGGTCTGTCCTTCAAAACTGGCTGACTTGTTTGCGGATGTCGACGAAGTAGATTTGGTTCAGAAGTTTCATGAATGGGGGCTCTTTAGACAGGAAAGAAACTTTATGGATTTTCATGGATTTTCATTTCCGCATGGACCCTGAAGGGCCTTGGAGACGGCGGTGACCAAGCCCCCGATTGAGGAAGTCTGGGCCCCAAACAAATCTGCTAAGAGCGTTCCGAATTCCACACCTGGGATGCAATTGACAACTGTAGGGCACTCCAGGTCGATTTGGGGGGGTTCTTGACATAGGGGGACCTCAAAAAGTGGTTGGCCTACATGTGGTTGCATACCAAGGATTCATGGCTATAGAACAGGGAATTCATGGCTCTATATGGTGGTTTGTTAAAATAGGAGTACCTCTAAATCATCCAGTATCAAACATTTACAGTGTATAATCAATCCACCATAATTTTTGGGTTCCCTATCTTAAGAAACCCCAGATGTACATGCGTACATAAAAATGCATGTTGTGCATATGTGTAAAGTTGCATACATCCAATACCGTTACATATGCTTTTGTCTGAATATATGAATGTACAGTAAATACTTTTGCATGCGTATCTATGCATATATAGGTGAGGATAGAGGGTGATATGTGTACTTGCCAAAGCACAAGCGATCAACAAACTTAAACTGACTGACGTAGTCGAAGTTGTACGTGCCTAGTTTGACATTCGGCTCGGTGTGCTAACAAGCTGAACATCATTACAGCATGAACACATCCAGGTATCATGAGGTATCCCTGTTGTCAATTCAGATACTTTATTAGTCTTCATTGCTTTGCAACTGCTTTCACTCGCTGAATCGCTTCAAATTAAGGTGCTTGGACACATCTAATGTTTACCCCATTTGCTTTTTGAATGTGTTTAATCACCCATGCCTTATAGGTTTCGTCTAATTTTGACTATCAAGGGAACCAAAGACGAAATCTTGGCATGGCCCTGTCATCAACGTCGCTGCCGACGTGCAGGTGTCTATTGTATCACCAGGCTTGTCCATGGCCGTGGTGGCGCCCATCCCCAGCCATGGCTATGCTACTAGGGAAACCAACCAGCTCTAGTTGGTGATTCTTCAGATAGCTGGGGATGGTTAGTGACTACTAGTAAACTACTTGGGGATGGCTGGTGAACAAACATCGCTATAGTTGGTGAATACTAGTAATAAAACTAATTGGGGTTGGCTGGTGAACAAACATCGCTATAGTTGTAATCAAAAAGTACGTGATGCGACTTGTGAACAGCTTCTACCTCATTGTGCCACTTCACTGCTTCCCAAGACTTTGCATTCACTTCTGGGATCTAAAAAGCAAGGTTGCTGATCAGTTTGACGGCCAGGAAATGCGGGAATTGAAAACCAACTGGATGATGGAGGCTGGATCCTGGACCAGGCTGGTCACCTATGTCGAATACATCTGACTGCAGCATACAGTAGCCTCTAATCAGGACTTCTATCTATTCAAGGTCACTTGAGGCCAGGGGTAGTGACTAGCATGGCAACTGACCTGACTGAAAGAACAAACAACGATTCCCATGCATTCATTTTTGTTGAAGAAAGCCGCAACAAGTGGAAACTGTAGTGCAACAAGAACGACCCAGGGCAGGATTGAGCCTAGCGGGGGGGAGGCATTAATTGAATTATTCAATTATTTGTATTTATTTGTGACTTTTGGAGGTCCGGTCCCTGCCAAATACTTGCTGAAGCAAGAGCAACTTCTGCTAGCTGACGCTAGCTTTCGTGATTTCGATGATCCATAAGAATTCAACAAAAGAAACTGGAATCAACTGATGAATACAGACTCCACATCTGCCAATTATCTGTTGACCCATTGCCCTCGCAAGGCACTCCTTCCCAAACCGCGATGAGCCAAGGAACTTTCGGCAAATGCCCAGGAAGCACGGGATGATGGTCAGCATCAGGAGCAAAATCACCTAGGTTCTCTGTCTAAGAGGCAATATCACGACTGTTTGGCTCTACTACATGTTATAAGCCAGTGTAAAATGGACCAAAAATAGCCCTTGTGTATAGCAGTTGAAACTGTTGTGAGTTGTTGGAACTTCCTAACGTTCAATAGTCAGGAGCTCCAAGCATCTTTTGTTGTCAAAGACTTTTCACTCACCATGGGGTTGGGGTACCCCGCTTACAGACTGACACCATGGTCATGCACAAGAAACCGGCCCCCCCAAGAAGTGATAAGCGGCTGAAGCTTCGCCCTTGATCCATCATCATCTCATGTTATATTCACCTTTTGTCCAGTTCTTATAATAACATGAGTTAGTGCGTTGCCCTAGTTCATGACCCTATAGTTAGCTATAACAACTGTGCTTAGTTGGTTACCCTATCAGTTGGTTAGTTATAACAACTGTATTTAGTTACCCTAGTAGTCAACCTCGTAGTTAGTAGTGACCCTAGTTAGCTATAACAACTGTAGTTACCCGAGTCGTTATGTTCTCAAACACATCGCGTGGCCAGGCCCCAGTGTTGTTGGGCACTTCTCCGTTACAGCTACGCCCAGGGACGACGACAAGATGTGCAGCAAGATCAACGTGACCTTTCCAAATCCTCAACGTGCACCGCAGCGGGGAGCAGGGGATCTCTGGAGCACGTTGGTGGTCAATGGTAGGGAATAGCAAGCAGTTCTATTGATTTTGAATCATGATTAATGGCGAAAATTATTTTGAACATTTTTGAACCATAATTTATGTAATAATCATCCATTGTTGGCAATCAAAGGGGGATTATAACCGCAAAATTATAACTCTAATTATGATAACAAGGATAGTTCATGATAGGACCTGAAAGGATGGTTCACGACACATATTCTCAATTTGATGGTGAAGCGTTGTGCCGAATGACAAGGTCAATCAGTGGGGGGTTCATTCGAATGAATGGTTCATCAATGGCTAATGATGGTACTACATGGTCTGTGACAAGGAAGAATCTGCGTACAGTAGATGTAAAGAAATTCAAAAAACACACAGAGTGAACACAAGGTGATTTTCCTGGTCTAAATGAAGCCAGTACAGCTGTACTGCTCCAAAAACAACACGTTCCACCCAATTTGGGCACACGCAAAAATCATATCGGGGAAACTAAATGATTTTGTACACGAAAACATGCTCCAAGATCTCTCAGGGTACATGTACGTCCTGTAACCATACCATGATATCTTGCTATATATGATTCACGAAAAAAAAAAAAAAAAAAAACATTGTTGCTATGGACATCTACATAGACTATAGACATTAAAATGCTTGATTTTCTTCACATTCCACACATTTTGCGGCGTTTTCACATCGACCTCTGGTGGTAGGCCAGGCATCAAAGTGAGTATCAGCGTCAGCAGCAGAAGAGTTGCCTCAGCCGCGATGCCGCGGCCAACATGCCATCATCTGGACCAGGTGGCAGAAAAATCCTGGAAGCTTGGGGGGGCAGAATCTACTCTCTAGATCACCATACTTCAAGATCTATTGATGAAAAATATGGCGATAATGAAGGGTTATGCCTACTTCCATGGGGTCGTTCATAGGTAGGGTTTTCGGATACCATGAAAAAAATACAAGCTGGCAATCGGACAGCATCTAGTGTTACGGCAAGACTCCATGGTTTGCCCGGATGCACAAGACCTGCCCAGAAGTTAGTCTTGTCAACCGTTCAAAACCCTGCGCAGGCCCGTTGTTTTGAAACTCTGAGAATCAAGAAGCCCTCTGCCCTAAACCCTAAAACGCTAAAACCCTAAACCCGAAACCCTAAACCCTAAAACCCTAAAACCTTAAACACTAAAACTGAAACCCTAAAACCCTAAACCCTAAATCACTGCGTATAGCCAGTGTTTCTCACTGATTCTTCGAGCTATGTTCAATTGGTAGGAACAACCGTGGTTTGCCCTCCGGGCAAACCACGGCGTCTGCGCGTAGTGTTAGCAACCTGAGCATGGGAAAGGAGCAACCATAAGTCTGTTTTGTTTGGTTACCACTAAAACTTGGAGAGACCAGATTCTTGCGAGAGATTCCAAAATCTCGACGGATACAAGTTTGGTGGCTCAGAATCCATCGTACCAAAGGGATCCGCTTACAAAACCATGGGGACTGCACCGAGGCCACTTCATTGCCATCAAAACACTCGAGTACATGATATGTTTGTGGTTGAAATCTTGCATGCTGCAGTGAACTTTATACTGTGTTAATATCTCTGTGAAGCACCGCTACAAGTGCATGCATCACTGAGCACGGGAGGGACAAAATGGAGCATCCCCTGCTCAGCCTTTGAGTTGTACATCCTGTCATCGAAAGTTCGAAGTTGAGTTCCTCAAGCCATCTAGCCGGATGGCTACACTGTAGCACCATTGCACCATCATATCTACGAAGTGATACGCTATGATATGATCATATCATACTCATAGTAAGAAAAAAACTGGTCATCCCATCCTGGTACTTTTCCAAGATGCAAGCTTCCTTCACTTGCGAGAACAAAAGAACCGCGAGAGCATCCAGTAGATCAAGGAGGTTTTGGTACAAAGCCAAAGGGTAAAAGCAACAATTGCAGGTGTACTTGACTACACATGGCTACACCAGCAACATCTGTTGAGCCGTTGAGTTCTTCGTCAAATGCTCGGTATGTCCATACGGTAGCAGCACCCCCAACAGTCCCCTCCATTTCATCGAAAAGTCAATCACACAAAGACTTAGATATAGTGACTCATGTCCTTGCAGCATATTAGTTTGTCTTAGGCAATCTCAACATATCTAAATCGATTTTTGATGAAATTACCCCTGGAATGAACTGATAGAAAAACAACCAAGCGCATTGCCTCAACTCTGCAGCTCTGCGACTATTGAACTTCAGCTTTCGACGCACAGCGTCTGGGGCTCCCCACGAATGATTGCAAACAGAAGACCAAAAACGCAGTGACATAACCGCACCATGCTCCCTGAACAAGGCGATTCAGGTGGCCCGGATGATGAGGCAGTGGCAAGGGCAGTTTTCTGTGCTTGAGTTTCCAAGTGTTTAAGCAGAAAGTACAGTAGTAAGTACCCCCTCGAACTAATGATGAACAGGACTCCGCTGGAAAGTCATGGGCTGTTGACCAACCGTTTCGAGGACAACCATCCAGCCTAATTTGTTGGGTGATCTCACATTCCATTCTGTTTCCTGTACCGTCTTGTAGTACGCTCAGATATGGATCTTGTACCTCGAATGATGTCAGCCAAGTCTTAAAGATCCTCTGCAAACAAAAAACGCGACAACAACAGCAGCAACAGACATTTTCCAGCAGCAGCCCGTATGTTATCACAACCATATTCACTGCACCCCATCTGCCTTGGTGAACCACCTGACACTGCTCCATCTGCTAATAGGTGGTTTCTTCACCATCTTTGCTGGTGATTGTCTCCGCCTATTCACCGTGATAAATGATAAACATTACTATTTCCCCTTTTAAAGCCATTAAGAACCCCCAAGATGTTGTCAAAGTGGTGCTTTCCCATGGTTTCAAATGGCTCTGTGATGAGTGCATGGTGATGGAAGGTACCATGGCGAACTGGACAAACAAGTTCCTTGATCCAAGCAGCTTTGCCCTTCGGCTTCGTCGGAGCCGATCGATCTTCGTCTTGCAACTGGCAGGTGCAGCACAGCGACGGTGCGCAGGACGTCTAACGTTGGCGAACGCGGCGAACGTTGTGAAACATCGATGGTTGAAACACCCCTGTGAAAAAAATGAGTTCATCAGAAATCTCCAAATATTGTGGAGAATCAAAATGATTCAAAACATCAACTAGATTTCTATCATAGAGTTTCATGGACTATAGCCAGCTGGTCAATGAGAACACGGATTGCACCCAGCTGGGAATCATAGAACCCAGGGTCACATGAAATCATGGATTATGGCTTGCTGGTCGGCGGTTTCAACCCTTTGGGAAAATATCAGTCAACCAACCAATGTTAAAAACAAACAGCCAGCCAAATGGTACAAGAGACGTTGGTTCTCAAGTTCATGGGAGGTGTGGTTTCCCGTTTGATTACATCCAGACCTGTGGGAGACCGATCACAAGCATCGAACTCAAGCTCGTGCTGTCTACTGCTACGAGCACAGAAGCCTCCAACATAGCCAATCAGGGATGTTAAGTGCTCCTTTCAAGCCGCGGCTGGTATATATCACTAGGTTCTTGGTAAAAGAAAACAAATGAAACTCGCAGTCAAAAGTCGCTTGACCCAGCGTGTAAACTTCTTCGACCGCTCAACTATTGGCCTCACACCCCACCCTTGAGCCTCCACATCTTCTGCTTCAATTGCACCTGCACCACATGTTGGAAACATGGGGCTGAGTTTTCTCAATCCGAGACCCTTCTTTCACGAAATCACAGAAGCCTCTTGGCTGGATAGAATGGCAGTTTGATGAATCGGCCGTTCACCAGCACTGAGCATCAACCAATGGGAACTACTGAACAACGGAGGGATAGAATCCACCAAAGCCATCATCCAAGATTCCATCGCGATGGTGCCAGGGGGCCCTGTCAGTGGTTTCTCAAGGCATAGGGCAACCCCCCAGTTATCATCCAACGATAACCATCTTTGTTGCAAAAAAATAGCTTAGGGTATAGGGGTTTCTCAAAAATATTGGTATCCACAGGCTATCATCCAAACCATCTTTATTGCAAAAAAACATAGCTTAGGCTTTAGGAGGCATGTAAACCCAACAGCTTTCAGTGGGGCAACATCCACGACGAGTCCTGCTGGCCACCACGGCGTGACCGACGCCGGCACCGGCCTTCCTTGGCCATGGCACCAAGGACAGTTCGCTGAGAGCTTCGCTGCAGACCCTGGCCCTGATGGGTGCGGCAGGCGATGTGGCGGATGGTTTGGGCGCAGGAGATCTAAGATGCTGGATGGTGGATGATGTTTGGATGGAAAATCTGTGCTTGAGATACAAATAGATACAATATAGATGCTTGGATGGAACATCTGTTCGATTGGATGTGTTGATTCATTTGATGTTTGGTAACATTCAACAATTTACGGCTCAAGAATGCTTACAATGATTGGAAATCATGATTCATGATGCACTTGCCAAGGTGTGAAGGGTAGGAAAACATAGGAAAACAACATCCACTTTTGGCGGATGCAAGTTATAGCCAAGGAGTTCCCAGCTTCATGGAGACCCAACTTGCTAGAAAATCGCTGACCTTGGGGACCCTTTCCCCTCAAATCTATATAATGGTCTTCGTCTCCATCTGGGCCATTGGCAGCCCAAATCTAGGTCCCTCGGGTGATTTTTGTGTGGAAATTGGTGTCTGTTTGTTTGCGTAGAAAAACCATCAAATGCTTAATACTTGATCTTGTTCACCAGGGATGGTCATGATCATTTAAATTTAGATTCGTTCTCATCGCTGGAAAAAAAGGGAAGTAGAAGCTAGGATGGTTGTAATTCAGTCAAGTACTTAGTTGCTCTATGTTGCACTGAAAAAATGTGCATCTCATGTCTCATGACTGTAAAATCATGTGAAGACTAGAAGTTGTAACCAGGGTACCTACCAGGCCAATGGTATCAAAAAAGCACAATCAATTGGCTCAATGCCGACCCTGGATGCAGTTTAACCCCTGGTTGATGAATTGGAGATGTCCCCCAGAAGCCATGGTTTCCTACTAGATTGGTAGCCCCCCCAATTGGTAAAAGATGATTCACTAATTGTGGGTTAGTATTGTCAACCAACTGCTGCCAGTGACAATTTCCCGTAAAACCACCAGCTGGTTCCAAGCCACACGATGCCATGTTGGGTCGATCTCTCTGGTGCAATTACCGTGGACACAATGTGATGCCCCCGTCCAGGTTTACGTTCATAAATCGAGCACCGTCTGACCGATCACTTCCACGTGATTGAGGTTTTGAATGGGTTTGTCTAGCTACTAGGGCTGGTTAATGATTCTCAGCCAACTAGCCATGGTTTACCAGTGAGTTGAATAGCGAGGTAATAAGCTCGTAGTCAAGGAAGCCATGAATGATAGGAGATCAACGCCTGCACAGCTTCAACCGGCCTTCAACACCAGAGGTCTCAAAAAGTTGCGCAAATTCCCCAGTCTTGAGCCGAGATGGCCTAGATTTGTCAGCCGTTTGTGATGGGATGTGGACAGCTGGGGTCACACACACAGCCATGCCATGCCCTGCAGCAAGATCACCTGAAATTTGATGATGGCTCGTGGTGGATCATTCACAAAAAGGAGTGAATGGGAGACCCACTACATCTCACCATACGCATTATTCGGGATCATTGCTGACATGCATGTTAAACATGGTATGGGAAATGATTGTTGAGGAAACATTAGGGACATGATTATTGTATGAGATTCCAACTCATTTCCCGAATCCAGCAAATTCAGCTATTTTTCACACCCCCAGTTTACCAATATGGGTGTTTCTCAAATAGGGGACCCCCCAAATCATCCATTAATAATTTGTTAATCAACCAATCATTTTTGGGTACCCCTATTTTGAGAGACCCCCATATTTGCTGATAACCTCCCTCATTACATCTCCCATGATCTATCCCTAGCTATCGAATTCGTTGCAACGCAAAGGATGATCGTGTGACTCTCGAGGTGGGGGTAAGCTGTCCTTACGTGCCGGGATTGTTTTGCTTCAAGCCTGGCATGTCTAGCACCTGGGACGCCCACCTAAATGTTTGGTCGACTTGGGATTTCAAGTCATCCCTGCGTTTCAGATTGATCAGTCACAACATCGTTTGGATTCCCGGGAAATATGTATATGTATTTCTAAATAAAAAAATAAATAAATATATATATATATATACAAATATGTATTATATATGCAAATATATATATATATATATATATAAATACAAATTATACTTGATAAGTATAGATGTATATATCCCCGCACAAATAGGGGACCCTCTACCACATTTGTTCAATGCTTCAGCCAGAACGCTACATGTCTAGTTCCGAAATTCGGAGCAAGACAAAAATCAAATCATCAGCTGGGTTGGAAACTAAGCTGGTAGCGCAAAGACAATCAACATTTGTAAGAGGGAGGGAAACCCGCGTATTTCTATGGTTGATTTCCATGCAACCAGGTTAGTTTACCAGTACATTTGGATTGCCAATGGGGTAAGTACCTACTATATCCTCGCAGTATTATGGTAGAATATCACCATAGTCAATGACCATAAGTCAATTACATATTCAAGTCCATTTCTATAACCGTAGTTTATTCTATCCTATTATGGTAGGATATAACCTGACTCAAAAACCATTAGTTAATAAGCATAAGTTAATTAATAGATATAACCTTAGTTAATAACTATAATATAATATTACCATATCATATCATTAGTTCCCACCACCGATTTCACCGGCAGCTGGAGCTTCACCACCATCCGTTCAACAGACCATCCGCGCCGGCGCGCCGCTCCAACCTCGTCGCAGATCGACAGGACTTTGAACCAATTGGTTCCCGCACGGTGCCAGCGTTCGGCTGCGGCCTGAGCGGGGAGTGAAGACATCACCATGGTGGTGACCATTGTTGTGACTATGGTTATTAAGCAATGGACCATGGTAAATCAACCAATGGTTAGATATGATGATGAATCATGGATAATTAATGACCAGAGTTTTCAACTTTAGTGATGACAACTATGGTTTATGACTATAGTTTTTGAAGAGTTGATCCCCGTCAACAGGTAGCTTTCAACACTCGTGGTGGTTCGTATTATAAACTAACGCATCATATCATCGGTAAATATCAGCTATGTCAAAAAACATGTGATACCATCACGCACCATCAGCAGTTCATCGGTTGCTATTTATTTGTGTTCCTAAAATAGGGGTACCCCCAAATCATCTATACTTTTCATCATGTAATTACAATACATACGTCGACCATTTTTTGGGGGTCCCCCATTTTAGGAAACCTTCATATTTTGAAACCAACCACCACTATCCACCAACAGTACTGTTAGCGGAACTGGTGCTTGGATGGGACTGCTGGGACTTGGTGTTCATGGTTAACAACCACCATCCACTAGCAAGGCCTTCATGATATGCTTCGAACATGTTAGAACTAATATTTAACCCCGTTCCACGAACCTATATGGTGGTTTCCTAAAATGGTGGACCCCAAAGATATGGTTGGTTTATTGCTACAAATATTTGATACTGGATGATTTTGGGGTATTCCTATTTTGAGAAACCACCATATCAAGAAACTGAGCGCTGGTTTGGTTGATGGTTTGCGCCAACCATTTCACAGAGCATCAAGTATATACCAATCTTGCAGGGGAGTAGCTATATATCGTTCCGTATGCACTGACCACCCGACCTACCACAGAATCTACTGCCGATCTGAGATAAAAACAGCAGTCTGGGTGATGCCACTGATCAGTCGTCAAACGGCTGTTCATCAACTCATCAGGCAACTGTAAATCAACTGCTTGTGTGGCGAAAGCATGGTGAACCACCATGAGAATCATGAGTCAAACCGTGTCTAATCATGGTTAATGATGGGGCATAAGAACCGGTTTAATGGCAAATCCAGCCGTCCAAAACCCGCCATCGTTCTCTCCATCAATGTCGTTTTCACAGCTGGATCTCCCATGAATCGTCATCACCTCTTACACTACGGTAAACCCACCTGGCTGCTTGGAAAATCATAGAACCAGCTGGATTTCTCATGAATCATCATTCATCACCTATTGTACCACCAAGAACTAAACTGGTGATGTCGAAAATCAAGAAAATTGCAGGTTGACCTCTCCAAACTGGTGATTTTCAGCGCCAGGTTAGGACTACCAGAGTGTAACCCTGGCGACTTCCTGGGTCCATCACGAATTCCCTGTGATGTTTCGCTGCAGCTGAGAGCTGGGCATTCAGTACAGACATGGCCCGTTCTAACTGGTCAGTCTCCAGCCTGATAAGTGCGATGGTCAAAGTGTGTGGTGGTTGGGAATCATTGGGAGCAATATAGCGAGTTCATGTTATAGCACTACTGGTTGGTGGTTTCAATCCCCCAGGAAAAATGTTGGTCAACCAACCAACCACTTGTGAACACGAGGGAAAATCAAAAATGTTTAAAACCAACAGCCAGACTGTATGATATTGTTGTGGGTCAGTTTTCCCTGTAAACACAGCTGTGGACATCCAGAAAGTATTTCGACCCAGGCCCGTTGTTGGGATGTTTTGATGGCCACAAATCATAATGGGTCAGGGTAGTCAGTGCCATTGAACGCAGTAATAACAGTGATAACCATAGTAGTTTAGGCCATTGAAGGGTGATAATCCATGGTCATTGAAGGGCAATGACCATAGTAGCGATCATCTTTGAAACTATGGTATTTAGCCTTTCAAGGTCTGTGAACTAACCCCTATCACTTAGGTGCGTGGAACCACTATAGGGTATTCTGGAGAGCTTCCATTTTTTTGATGGGTTCACCCTCTGCACATGAACAGTCGAGTTCTTGAGATATTCCGAGGGACCCGCTTTGGAGTTGTGGTACTGATCCATTCATATTAACTATATCGAATGATTTCTGATTACATCATGTCCTCACTGTCAACCATCATTTCAGGAACCATGGTCAACCATCATAAATCTTCATTGAACTTAACTATCATCGTTGTTGGATGAACCATCAAGCCACGGTCATGTTTCAATATATTCAAACTTTTGTTGGTGTCATTATTGTTCGTGTTGGTGGTGTTTACCGCTTATAGTTAACCTCATCATTGTCTGCGTTTACCATCATTTGACCATCAACCAATCAACCATCAACTACCATCAATCAACCATCGATTCATCATCAATTACAGTAACCATCAATTTACCATCAATCAACCATGACTTGCCCATTCATCAACCATTGATCTACCCATTAGTTGACCCCACAAGGAAATAACAACTTAAGTAATTCAGCATGATTCACTCATGATAAGTTAACTAACCAATACTAATCATGGTTTACCATAAACCATACATGAACCATCAATCAACCACTACTTAAGCATCAATCAACCAATCAACCATTATAAAATCAACTAATTAATCACATAATATGGTGAACTGGCTGGTGGTTGAGAGGGAACTAAGCTAGTTGGTGGTTATTGACCGTCAATCAAGTATATGATTGACCTAATCAACCACTATAGTTAACCATTCATCAACCACTAATGAGCACTGGTGAATCCATCCAGTTAGTGAACACCGGCTACCACTACCATTAATCAACCACTAATTAACCAGCACCCAGGCAGTTGATTATGGTTTACAAGTGGTTGATTAATGGTTAATAATCACTGCTCAATTATCACCCACTGCTTTACCACTACAAGTTAATTATCACCAACCACTAAATGAACCATGGTTGGTAAAAATCAATCAACTATATGGTTAACCACTAGTTAACCACTAATCAACCACAAATTAACTGATCAACCACTAATTAACCACTAATCAACCATGGTTTATCAACACCCAGGCACTTCCCTCCCAAGCACCACTCATCAACGTCGGCTCAACGTGACCGGCTCGCCGCCTCGGCCAGCGATCCAGCTCCAAGCGATAGAGAGCCACCACGAACCTCGCACGTGCCACGGTCCACGTGGACGTGGAAGCCTATCTGGGATATGATGAGCTTGATAAGTTTGATATGAAATATGTGTGTTATGCAATATGTTTGATATGAAACAAGGGGTTCAATATGTTTGTTTAAGATGAAATTAGGGGTACAATATGTTTGTTTAAGATGAAATTAGAGGTACAATAAGTTGTTTTAAACATGTGAGGGTGTTATCTGATAGACCTCCAACAGATACTTGAAGATACTTGAAGCCAAATACTAGGGAACACAACTGAAACATGCATCTTAAACCCTGGGTTGGGTACACATATATGTATCTGTTCAATGGGTGTTGTTCACACTGTAGGGTAAAGTTTGTCTTCTGCAAGGCTGCAGCTAATAGTGGCTGATTGATGGTGTCATACGTGTTGATCATGGTCACTAATAATATCCTCAGCAATGACCTTGTCATTGGTTTAAAGGCTATTGCCACAATTGGTTACAAAGGAGAAAAAATAACAGGTTAGTACCAGCTTATGTCATAAACAATCGACCATGTCAAAATTTGGAAGCCACCAAATGGATGGTTTATTACCAAACATGATTAGGATTGGATGATTTGGGGGTTCCCTATGACTTGAGAAACAATAATTTCCGTAATTGGTTGCAAAGGAAGGACAAAACAAGTTAGTATCAGCCAATGCCACAAACAATCAGATCTGTCCACTAGCGTTAGAGAATCCCAGCTCATCCCGGCGTCCAAAATCGTGGGGTCGATTCAGCAACCTCAGCAGGCCCCAACAAACCAACAATCACCACAGGCAAGAAACCCAAATTAACAGCCACCAACCAACTATCAAAAAACCACCAACCAAACACCAACCAACCACCCTTGTGGACCAACTTTTGGGTCCCCAACTCCTTCTCGCTGGCCTCACCGCTGCCATCAGCCTCAGCGAATCGGAAACCAGTGAGCCTCGTGTGACAGATGATGATGACGATCAACTAGTGGTCAACTCATAATTAGTTATAATATTCAATCAGTATCAAACACCAACAGTGTATATTGTATACAGTATACTGTTTGACGATGATGATGGTGATGATGATGATGATGAAGAAGAAAACTAATTATAGGAGTGGTAGTCATAGTCACCACATGCTCAAGTCCGATAACAATGGCAGTAGATCCCCTGGCTTCCGACAAATATGAATATGCGTTACAGGTGTCCCAATACGAATCGATATCAGCTTGAAGCGTAGAAATTGATAGCAAGTAGGTAAGTAGCCGCTTTTTGGTGAACACACTGACAAGAAACAAATAGAAGGTAAGGTGAAAACAGGGTGGTCCCATGATCATCTATCTACTTGGTGGTTTCTCAAGCCATAGGGAACCCCCCGAAAACTGGTTGGTTTATCAATGTGCATGATGGATAGAAAGGATGATTTCTATCAACATCTGATAGCATCTGCATTGCTTCCCGCTATTTTCACCTTGCCGCGCGCCGCATCTCACAATTGTGACCCCGGTCTGGGTGACTTGCCTGCCACCAGGGTGTATCTCTAGATAGTGTGGTGCAACCCCCAAAATGGTGTGTGTTCATCTTGAAAACACATTTTCATAAACAATAATTTTCTTCCTCTTCAAAATGGTGTGTCATTTCCATGAACACTGATTTGCTTCTTCTTCTGCTTTTCCTATAAACACTGATTTGCACATCAAACAATGATTTACACATCCCTACAAACAATGTCCTCATGAAAACTGTGTGGTTTTCCACCTCAAAACGTACATTTCCTACCATGGTTCGTGCTCCCCCGATGGCCTCACCCACGCCCTTTGGCTCTAAGCCTCCGGACATCCACCAAGCGCCACAAGGCTCTGATCCTTGTGAGCCTTAGCGCTGTCAAGGTCCGCTCCCCGAGGTTCACAACGGTGAGTTTCAAATCGATCCGTCAACAATAATGGTTAATAGTGGTTAATAATGGTTGATAATGGTTATTAATGGTTGATAATTGATAATGGTTAACCATTGTGAGTTGTTAATAATAGTTAATAATGGTTGATTATTAACAACTATTGTTTCAAATCATTAGTGGTTAATAATGCTTGATGATGGTGACTCTATCAAACAACGGTTCAGACTGGTTGATAATGGTTGATAATGGCTGATAGCTAAGGACGAGGACTAGTCATGGATGGTAGTGGTTGATAATGGTTGATAAAGGCGAATGGTTGGTACTGACTAATGGTTAATGACCATTGATAATGATGAATGGTTGATAGTGATGCATGATGGATACTGGTTGATAATAGGTGATAAGAGTATACCGCGGATGCCACATGGCTAGGTCGCAAGAGGCATCTTGTGATCTGCCAGTGACGTATCCACTCATCGCCCATCGCCAGCTCCTAATGGGAATGAAAACCAATGAGAAAGGGTCAATGTTTGACTTTGGATTTGGTATCATGGGTCCCCAGAACCCTAGAAAAGGTAGGTCTTATCCTCCAGAATATAGTTATAACCTTCAAAAACGATGGTTTTGGGGGCCAAGGGTAAGAGATAAAGACCAATAGCCTTCCATAATATTGGGGTAAGGGTGTAGACAAACAAATCGAACAAATTACACTATGAAACATCATCATTATTGACGATATTAATCACCGGTGGCACATTAACTGGGCAGGCTTGTTTGCCAGATCGCAATCACAATGATGACCAATGTAATCTCGCGTAGATCCATGTTGATAAACCACAACTTGTTTCGTGGTAGTCGGAGATCCAGCAATTAATAAACAACCCTAGTTGACAGTGGATCACCAGCTATTGAGCAGCAACCGGGCCTGTTTTTGTCATACTGATTCATTTTGGTCAATTACAGTAAGCCGTTGTCATGGCTGCTCTATTAAAGCCAAACTAGGGCTGGTTTATTGCTCCATTCAACTATGGATCTCGGATATCATCATCATCAACCATGATTTTACTATTCTTGGGTATTATCACCCGAAATTGACAATTACTAATGATTATCAATGATTCAAACAACTGTTGCCAATGATTCATCATCCGGGCATGTGCTATAAATTGATCATTTTTTGGTGGGGCCTACCCTGCGGCTTGGCACTACTACCGGGATCCCCTTACAGCGTGCCCATCCCCGACGTCGCTGCCAGCTGCCGTCCCAGGGACATCTCAGGACTCACCTCCATCCTCTTGGCAAAGTCCTCGCTGTGACCGCGGCGCCATCACAACCTTTGGTTGGCAACCAGGGGTTACTAATGGTTGTAACCATAACCCATGGTTATACAAGGGTTACTAATGGTTGATAGCCATAACCAAGGGTTACTAATGGTTTTCATAACCCATTGATTATAACCATTAGTAACCCTAAGTACAAAAACCATTGGGTTGTAACTGATTGGGTATATAACTGAGCAACTAATGGTTATATAACTGATTAATTGATTGGGTAACCATTGGTAATTATAAGCCTATGGTTAATGATTGGGTTACCTAAGGGTTACTAATGGTTATTATATTACCTTTGGTTAATCATTGGCTGATGATTGGGTAAACCCAACGGTTATAACCATTTGGCTCATAGTTAATCATCACAACCCTTTGGTTCATAGTGGTTTCTGATTGACGAACGGTCAGTGATTGGTTGAAGATTGGGTGATCAACCCAAAACCAATGGTTGCTAATGGCTATAACCCATCATTAATGATTGAGACTGGCAAGAAATCATTTAAAACTGTAACGTATGAACCAATGGTTGTCAACCAATGGGTAATCCATTGTTTGTCAATGCTTATGAATTAATGATGGTGTATCAGCATGGATTCCAACCAATTGTTGACCAGCAAGAATTCAGCATGGTAAATGACAAGCCAGAATGGTTGCATATGGTGTCCATCAACTGCAGGTGGATCATGGTATGGGTCATGGACGACCAATAGTCAATGACCAATGGCTAATGGTGGGCAACCCATGGTTGATGATGATGATGATGATGATGATGATGATGATGATGATGTATCAGAGGGATCATGACGAACAGTTCCTGATGCTTATTGGTTGATTTGTGGTGGATATTTGATAACCAACAAAACTAGGGAAAAAAGCAAGTAATCAATAAGTATACATGGTGGTGGATCATGGGCCGCCGCTTTGAATTCTGCAACAATGCCAGTGTCTGTCTGGGAAATGTATTGTTAGATAATTATATATGCAGAAATTCTCTTCTGGAACTTAGGTGGCTAGCTGTTTGTTCAAGAAACTGAGCTATACAACCATGGGAATGCAACCGTTGTGACCCATTCAAAGGGTAACCCATTATAGAAAGTTCTAAATGGTTAGTCAGGTACTGCGACATACAACCATTCTGAAGCATTCAAGGCCGGAATCGTCGCAAACAGAATGACAAACAGGTGGTTTTAGATTGTCAACTCCAATGCGAAAACAAGGTCCAGTGGAAGCGTTCCAAATAAGCATAGCATAAACATGCAGTTGGGATGTGAAGAAGCACCGCTGCACCTGGCATGATTGTGGGAGAAATGACTGTGCCTCTTTGCACACCAGAATCGTGCGCAGCAGCTGTGAATGACCTATCGTCAGAGTTGATTTTATTGGAAAATAGTGATCATAAAGCTATAGGACCAAAGCTCTGGCTAAATGATATAGGGTTTAGTGGCTGATGATACTTGTTTTTGGATCCAAACCTCTGGCCACAGTAGTATCCAAATTCGATGACTGGTGAATTGTGAATACAACAAGATCATCAGCCAGTTGTTTGATGTTATATACCCCAAAGTTGGACCTGGACAAAGGAAACCACAAAGGTTGGCAATTCACTTGGCCAACCAGCTGTGGTAACATCGAGCCCTCGCTTGTAGCTATCTGACCGACCGTGGCTGCACCAGCCTCGAAATCAGGAAATCGAATTCGAAAACTTCCATCCTGAGCACGGTTGCAGGGAGAATCGATGGATCTGCTCGGGCCTATTGATTTTCCCAATTATCATAGATATATAACACTGGTTGGTGGTTGCAACCCCTATGAAAAATATCAGTCAACCAACCATTTGTTAACAATAATACACTGGTCGAATTGTTGCTCATCATCTTAGGTGGGCATGAAAGTATAAAGCATTTAATGAAGCACCAACCAGAGATCGTAGAAAGTGAAAAAGGTCAACTAGTTCATGATGTATTTGACCAGCGACGTGCAGCTGCACATGTCACTAGAAGATCAATGCTGCCTTTGCAAAATGCCGACATGACGAAAAACGCGGTGTTGTTATCCGAACAAATGCAAATGTGCCTTGCTTATGCCTTGCTTATGTCATGTTGGACACGTCGTGAGGGTATGAATGAATCGTGGGACCTACCGTTGGAACACGTTGGGTCTTGAGGGTACAAATGAATAGTGGTAATTACCCCAAACGGCCCCAAACCAGTCGCTCTTCTTGAGAACCTGCTGATTTAGGGGCATACCATGTATCGACAAACCAAAGTGGTTGACCGTTCTTCATGTGGGCCCAGTAACGCCAAATATAGCTGTTCATGTATAACTTGACTGGGATGACTTCTATCAGTTAAAATCGCTTCCTACTATTACTAAACGCCCCCTAATTATAAAAAACCACCTTGGGGGTGCACTTCCTGATTTTTTTTGTCTTGGTCAATTGTATTTTCAATTGTAGCAATTGAAAAGTAAAAGAGGAACCACATTCCCCAAGCAACCGGTTCCCCCCTATTATTAAAAACCCCTGGCTCAGTGGATGTTTAATATTAGGGTCCTAAACACCCAAGTGGTTTTTATCATTAGGGTCCTAAATTTAATATTAGGGTCCCCTTGGTGCAGTTGGTTTTTGCAATTTTTGAATAGGTTTTAATAAAGAATTTAATAGAGCAAACATTAAACGCCAAAATGGTTTTTATCATTAGGGTCCTAAATTTAATATTAGGGTCCCCTTGGTGCAGTTGGTTTTTGCAATTTTTGAATAGGTTTTAATAAAGAATTTAATAGAGCAAACATTAAACGCCAAAATGGTTTTTATCATTAGGGTCCTAAATTTAATATTAGGGTCCCCTTGGTGCAGTTGGTTTTTGCAATTTTTGAAAAGGTTTTAATAAAGAATTTAATACAGCAAACATCAAACGCCAAAATGGTTTTTATCATTAGGGTCCTAAATTTAATATTAGGGTCCCCTAATATTAAATCTCCCCCTAATATATTGAATAGGTTTTAATAAAGAATTTAATAGAGCAAACATCAAACGCCAAAATGGTTTTTATCATTAGGGTCCTAAATTTAATATTAGGGTCCCCTAATATTAAATCTCCCCCTAATATAAAAAACCCCTGGGGGCGCTTAGTATTTGGAGAGGGGGGGGGGGGACCGTTTAGTAATAGGGGGAAAAGATTAGGAGGTTGCCACCCAACTTACACCTGCTGGGGTCCTGGCATGAAAGACAGCTTGACTGCCATATCCCTCCAACTGTAAATCCTTTTTTGAAGGATCCGGGTTTCAAAGGGAGCTTGTAAACCGATTGGTCCGCTTGCAGCCAAGAAAGCTTGACTTTGAAAGGATGCTGCTGCTGCTGCTGCTGCTGCTGCTGCTGCTACTGCTGCTGCTGCTGATGATGATGATGATGATGATGATGATGAGGAGGAGGACGTTGAGAAAAACGGGACTTCGATTGCAGTATTTATGATTGAAATAGGGCCTAGGAATATGAAAATCATGAGGACGCACGGAAAAAATGTTAATATTGATGACTGTGACCATGATTATGGTGTGATGGCGATGATAATGCAAATACCGCCATTTACTGAACATGTAAAACAAGAAGCCGAATAGAAGTGCCAACAATGCTGGAAAGTCGCAAAGTCAAACCAAAGCCACCAAGCACACCAAGAGACAACCAAATTTCCAAAATTCCAACAAGACTTAACTGCAACCAAAAGTCAAAAGAACCAAAATCAAGACCAAAGACATGGGAAAAGCCAAGATGGAAGCCAAGATGCAACCTGGGCTGTTACCAAGCCACAAGCCAAGAGCCATGCCATGCTGCACCATGCAATGCTACACCATGCTACACCAGGCTACACCATGCTATCCCATGCTATGCCATGCTATACCAACCGGAAACTTTGCATCGCAGGATCGCTGCTCCGGGGATACCCTTCTCACCTGCCGCTACACCACCGGCCAAGCTACCGGATGAATGGTGTGAAACAGATTGGTCCAAACCTGGCGAGTCAAGTGGGTAGGCCAGTGGTATAACCAACCTATGGCGGTTCGCTAGTAGCCCAAGCTATAAGCCCAAGCTATAAGCCCATAAGCCTGTAGCCCCTATAGCCGATATAGGTGGATTGTTATCTGTACTGTACCATTCGCCTGGTAGTTATATACTCTGCTTCTAAAACTGGCAGTTGAGTTGGCCTTGTTGTGTTCACCAACAAATCACCAACAAAGGTGGCTGTACCTTGTATGCTTTTTGAGTATGGCCATCACTGGTAGTTGGCGCAGGTATCAACCGGCACCTGAGGTACCCTGCAGGGCACCGCCTGGACATGTCACTTTTTGGGGGCATGGAGTTGCCGTTGTACAGGCGGCAGGTAGTACCTTGCGAAGGGAATGAAATAGTTCTGAACATTTATCAACCGAATAAGAAACCACATATCAACCAAATGTCGTGAAGATGATGCTCTTCGTTTTTTCGTATCATCTCAAAACGGCGTCATAATAGAAGACTGGTGGGGCCAGCATGAAAGTAGCTGGTCAGCAGCAATGTACCACTGAACTGTTGCGGTGGACCTTGGACATGTCGGAACCATAGCTACAATTAATCCATGAATCGTAGTAAGAATCTAAGGATCCATAGATTTCCCCACCCAAATACTCCATGAGGTTGGTTTATTTACCGAATCATTCACCTAAGACGATCCACGCTTTTGCACTGCCAGCGATGAATCATCCATTGATAATGGAAGCCATCATTGTCATGAATCACCACTTAACCATCACTTAACCATCTCTTAACCATCACATCATCACCACTTCATCATCACTCAACCACCACTTATACCACCACTTTACCATCGCTGAACCACTAGGCATACCAGGAGTATCTGGGGCCGCTCCTCTGGCGTGGCCAAGCTGGTTGGAGATCCGCGGAGACCATGGTACCTGGATGCGAATGGCCGGTTTGGGCAACGCAGCCTGGCTGACGACTACTGTGGTTGTTGATGATGGTCAATGAGTAGCTAATGATCAGCAATGAGTAGTTTAATGACGGTTAATGATGATAAATGATAATGAATGATAATAAATGACGGTTAATGATGGTTGCTGACTGTTAATGATGGCTAATGATGATAAATGATGATAAATGATGGTTGATTATGATGGTTAATGATGATGGTTAATGAGCAGTTTACAGCAGCTTATCTCGTTGATAATTGATTAATTCACCTATGGTTGATGGTCATTGATGGTTCAGTTGAGATGGTTGATGATGGATCGCGATGAATGAAAATGGTGGTTAATGAGTAGTTAATGATGATTACAGATGTTATTGCTGGTTGACGATGATGGTCCATGATGCTCTCAATGATGCATCAGAAGTGTGTCTATTGATAGTTGATAATGATGGTTTAGCCAATGGTGGTTGATGCTGAGTACTGCATTTTTTCATAGTGGATAATTACTGAGCCAGTCATAGGGAGTGTTTGGTGATTGTTATATCGCTTGAGCTTGGTGATCCCCAAAGTGCTAGCAGTCCTGCCGCTGGTGAAAAAGCCATTGGGGTATCGTTTGGGTCCAGGCTTCTCCTGATTTGGATGTCTCTCAAAATAGGGGACCCAACAAATGGTTGATTTATTCCTATAAACGGTTTATATAAGGATGACTTGGGGGTCACCCATTTGGAGAAACCACCATTTAGAGTATTAAAAAACCCACCATTATTGGCAGGGGTTCCCTATAGCTTGAGAAACCACTATTTGTGATTTCAATGGTGGCAAACTCTGTGTACGGATGGATGGTTGACATTCTGATCGCCTTGGAGACCAAGCCGACCACAATCAGCCCACAATCAGTGCCGCACAGGTTTGCTACTTGGATGTGCAAAAAGCCAGGGGCTATAACTGGAACCCTGGGATCACCATGGCTTCACCACCATGGGATCACCACCATGGCATCACCACCATGGCATCACCACCATGGCATCACCACCATGGGATCACCAGCCCCCATGGCTTCATGGCTCACCGGGCCCCGCCCCGCCGCGACGGTCACTTGGTCATCTTCCGCACGAGTTCCTGCGCCCCGAGCAGCAGCTCCGAGTCCGGGAGCTCCGGCAGCTGCAAGACGTCCGAGCGACCCTGGGAGGCCTCCAGGCCACGCGGGCCGTGGGAAGCTGTGGCCGTGCCCGGGTGGAGCGGGGGTTCGGGTGTGGAAGGGTGGAGTGGTTCTGCAGCCAGGTTTGGGAACCCCTGAAGTTCTGTGGGGGGGGGGTCTGATATGAAATAGCGGACCCCAAGGTATGGCTGGTGGATTAATTGTATTTAATTGTAAACGGTTTTGCAAACTGGATGATAATTTGGGGGTAGCCCGATGAGGTGAGAAACACCCAAGTCACTTGCACCGTTGAAGGAAGTGGTTTGGATCCCCCTCTAATACTGCCAGGGGCTCAGGATAGACTGTGACTCTTGGTACCAGGTGGTGCGCCAGAGTTATAAGTTGGTTAGCAAGCCATCTACTTGTGAGAATTTTATTGTAGTTTATAGTTTTATCTAATAACCAACTTAGCTATGGGAGCTGCACCTTATAGAATTGTTGAGTATCATTGGCCATTGACCAACCAACCATCCAGCCATCACTGCACTGGGGTGCGAAAGTGGTCTGAACTGCAGCCAAGTTTTCAAGGTCACAAACTCAAGCAGCATCCCGTCAAAATGGGGGTGGTTAAGAATGGGGGTTGATAAGGGTTGCTGTAAGCAATAGTTGAAATAGTTGACCATTCCCGAATGGTCAAGTAGTGCTTTCACTTCATGTTTTTGGTTTAAAAAATTGTGCATCTGGAAAGGTTGAAATTAATATGCTTGTATACATAGGATGTGGATGTGGATGAAGACAAGAAAGTCCATGTACCTATCAGGCAAACGCATCCTTGTCAATGTCAAACATCCAACAATAAAGTGATCAGAGCCCTGGTTGCAGCAAGATTCTCACCGCGTGCCACCGTTGCGCAAACGGAAAGCCCATCTTTGAGAAGAACTCAGATCTATAGATCGAATAAACAGTTCGTTTGCTCCCTACGTGTTGATAGAAGAGACCTAAACTTTACGCTGAGATTTGGATTAAAACCCGGCTGGTTCTAGAAACTATGAAGGGCACGTCATGTTTTCTCCGGTCTTTTGATGTTCTTGGTGCATTGTTTAGTAGATGCTCAAGGCGCCAACTTACACAAAAGCGACCTCAACTGTGCCGTGTGGCAACCTTGACCCGCCTGCTCAGTTGTCTTACGCGTTTTTGTGGGTGAAAACCATCCACTGCAACATACTGCAACTGATTCTGTGCCGCACATTTCAGGAGGTGCTGGTTGCCAGATTTCAAAACATGTTGCAACACAGAGACATGTTTACATAAAAATGTATCAAATGCGTATTTGTAGGGCATAATCAAAATATGCAAATGTTTCAAATATATGCCATACAGACAAACATGCAATACATCTACAGGTGTACATGGTAGCATAGATCGCATTTGATCTAGAGACCAATGTATTCATTACTAACATCATCTAATATCTATCTATATATTTCTTGGTGATTGCTCCTATATGCCTGTGGGCTCAATACCCTGGACCTGTATTGAACATATGGCAAGGTTATGACCACCCATGGCTATAAATGAACATACATACCTGGATTCCACCACCATAAAACAATTGCAGATCCTTTGTAGAGAAAAATTCCTTAGTCAATCGGTACCGTAAACAATGGTCGTTTGCATCTCAGGGTATCTATATATTCCCTGTCAATCCAAAAAATCCTTATGAATCCCAATAAAACCCCTCCTAATCCTACTAACATGCCTAAAATCCTTCCTAATCCCTATAAACCTTCCTATATAATCCCAATAAAATGCCTCTAAATTCCCAACGGTACCATTGGACTCCCAGGGACACGATGCACAGAGACCTGACACGTCGAACATCGCCGCTGGACGCGGCCTTGAGAGCGTTGCGCTTTCGCTGCCTCTTCCGCCGAGCTTCGGAACCCTGCGGACCACCCATCCTGGCAAGAGATGATGATGATGATGATGATGATGATGATGATGATGATGATGATGATGATGATGATGATGATGATGATGATGATGATGTTGATGTTGATGATGATGATGATGATGATGATGATGATGATGATGATGATGATGATGATGATGATGATG